>PPLZ03000002.1:600000-837960 GCA_003706705.3 Barnettozyma populi
GCCTTTTCCAGAAGACCGGCTGAGCTCTCCCATGGTATCGTCTTGTTTATGACATGAATGTCCTCTCTTCCTTCGAAACTCCTAGGCCGCAGTTGTTTTTCAGAGAGGTTAGAGGTAGGCTGTGCTATGGCAAACCAGATTCTCATCTATGAACAACTTCACTCAAAGTGCATCTCATTTATTTTAGAAGCTGCAGTGTAGAAGATATCACTCAGATCAGGACCTACTTTTTCTTCGTAAATTCGGGATCTGAAACTCAGAAATTTTGGTTGTTTTGAGCAGAACAATATTTAAGACACACTTGCATTTACGAAGCAGGCTTTCCTCATATTCCAAGCTCCGGTACATGATGAAGATGGGTAGATCGTTACGTCTGCAAGCCCTCAGAGTACCTCGAATACAGAGAGTGACAGTCCTCCAAAGCTGACATTGGGAGACTATCTCTGTGGCACGGCAACGGCTGCACCATAATTGAAAGTAGTGTTTGACAACGTGTTTGGGCTTTCTGAAATGGTTAGTTCCAGATCATTTTATGATTGTTTGGACCACAGCAACAAGTTCGCTGCCGTGATCGGGCTCAGGTGTTGACCGCCAATGACTCCGAGGCGGCCCGAGAGACTTAATCACATAACCTCAACCATCTAGTTTTTTGAATAGGCACATGGCTCATTGCATGGTACCGAGGGTTGCCGATCAAAGCTTAAAACTTGATGATGATGATCTTCTGCCTTTTCCTTTTGATACAGAAGCCTTAGTAGATTTGCATGATGTACTTCTTGACAAGACAGACCAAGGTAACAACACCGCCAACAACAGCAGCCAGTTATTAGCCTTACGAACAGGTTTAGAACAATCCCCATTGACACACGCCAACCATATGATATTCACAAGACGAATGCAGACGCAAACGCCCCTGACTGCCAGCCAGTGTGCGCCAGCACGCTGTAGCCGATCGCTTCTGCACCATAATTTGCGTATATCTAAAAAGTCTACAGTGTGAGCACAGGTTGAACCCTCACAAGCAGCTGGCTGAAAATATCTATCTACCATAAGAGGAAGGAGGCTTGGGGCTTCTTTCCAAGCTCAGTTACCAGGCCCTCTGATCCCTGATGTATCTATATGATCAGCTCTGGGCTAAACCCCAAGAGCCGTCAAGTATCTTCTGTTAGTGATGGTGTGCTTGCCCTGAGTAAACTTTTTGTTCTCCAAATCTCGACAAGACAGCCCTTCATAATTTGTACAGATTGGTGCAGCGATCTGCTTGTAGATGCGCAGCTGATGCTTGCATACAAACAAAGAAGGGAAGCAAACAAAGCACCGAGAACTGTGCAGATTCAGATTTCAGCGTTTGGATTTCAGAGCCCAGATTTCAGAGCCCTGGCTTTAGAGGCTAGGCTTCAGTTTTAAGGAATTTGCTAGTCCCTGTGCATTTCTACAAGATTCAATATGTAATTCTGGTGGAGGGCTGCTCTTTTGGTTCAAGGACCTACTAATACACACGTACAGATCTTTATGTTTCTGATTCTGGCCAAGATCAGCCATATTGCTTTTTTGGGCTGGCAGTAAGTCATAAAAGTAGTGTTGTAGAAAGCCTAGACGGTAATAGCGTAATATCGTTAGTAGGATGGATAGAGGTGTAAGAGCTCTCAGGCAGAACTCACAACCATAACGGGGGTCTAAGATGTGCCAACCAGGCCAAATAGAAAGCTCAATGTATAGAGCTGTACTGTCACGTCTGCTCATTAACTCTTTGATTACTCTTTCTCACTCTTCGTGATCTCAAGCTCTTGTCGCTTCGGGTGTTTCTCCAACTATCAACCGCTCTCTGGATCAGGCCTCTATGCCCTCTGATATCGGGATTGTACCAGCTCAGTCTCCAACCAATTTCGTTGCACTCTCTCTCATACTTTCCTCTATTTCCCTTGTATTCATCGGGAGGCACTATGGCTCTCGGATAGACACAGTTATCTTTAACAAACTCTTCGGGCATTTCACAAGAGCTCATAGGGTTGACAGGACAACGCAGAATGAAGTTTTTGATAATCTTCTGTTTTGAGTAGGAAAACGACAGTACTTCGTCACCAGTTTCGGAATCAATCTCGAGTTTTGGCTCACTTGCTGGAATCGGGCCTGGCTGTGTAGTATGTATTCCCTGCTTGAAATCTTGTTTTGAGGGATTCGATGCAGAAGGGCTTCGCGACGTCTTTTTGGGTGATCGCTTGGCGACACGATTAATCCGATCAGGTGAGTGTGACTTGGCAGTTCTATTAGTCAGTAGCTCTCTTGTCAAAGATGGCTCTTCACTCAAACTCATTTTGAGTGGTGGCACCAAGTTATCCAGCTGCTGCAAGGTAAAATCCTCACCAATGTTATGGAATTTCAGATCTAAGTTTGGGAAATGTTCTTCAACAGGTGTAGGATACACCACCCGTACCAGATCAAGAGGCTCACATCTTCTGTCCTCTCTGGACAAATCGGTGGAGATCTTGGGGAAGTAAGACTCAAGACTATCATGTATAACATCAGGTTGGACAGATTGAGTATCTGCGGAGTAAGTCGTTTGTTGGCACATATGCCTGTGCGATGGCCCCATCTCTTCCTGTACGAGACGTGACTTGTCTGCATGAGGTATTACTGATTGTACCGGGGTAGTAGTGTACCAGACCTCTGGATGTTCCTGTGGTATATACTGTGACAGGCTTTGTGCTTGAGCAAAAAGATCTGGATGAGCACTCAGATTTGGTCTAGTATGGGTATAGACCAAAGCCACTTCGCTAGGAGAAATAAGCTGTTGTGGTGGGCTGGGCGGTAGAGGACCCAAATCATGATTGGAGTATGGCTCGTACTGTTCTGAGTATTGGGGTTGCTGGAAATGAACGAACATATGGGTGTGCTTTGAGCGAATGGGAAAGCACTCTTGTGAGCAGCAGTGAATGAGAGAAGAGTGTGTACGTGTGCGGAATAAACCTTTGAATATGTGCCCACTCTGTCAAGCGGTTCATTGTGCGTTCGTCTAATCGAGAGATATGAGGCAGCTTATATACAAATATTCTGTTCATCTGCAAGTGCTCATAGTACAGAACACGCGTTATTGAAACTAACTTTTGCTGTATTGAGACGTTTGAGGACACTGCAGAACAATATTCATGGATACGTACCTTCGGCTTGGAAATCTGGAAGTAAGATGTACGTACGGAGCGAACTGTACTGGAGTCACGCCCAAATGACGTTGCGTCTGCCTGCATGTGATTGAAGCATGCTCGAGATCCATATTGTCTTGCATGCAGATGCAGTCAAAAACGTTTCCATTTTGGCTCGCGCAACTTTACGAATAAGGTTACATCACCAACGCTGGTGCTGGTGGTTGATAGAGTTGTGGGCAAAGAACCTGTCAGTCATCCTTACAATCATAGACACCCTTTTAGGACAAAGGCAGTGCTCACTTACATACCTGCCAACCGGTACCGCCGAGGCTGATTTTACAGCGGTGCGTGGCACATTACCAATAGCAAAAAACTGGCTGAATCCATGCCTAGTAGCTCAGCTTGAGTTTACAAAGAAGATATAGATAGCTCTTGTGGTAGGACTGAAAACCTGCCTTTTGCAGTTACCGCTAGTGCACGTGGGGGCACAGCTTAACAGCCGAAAATCAGCAGCCTCGAGAGGGCCCGGGACAGTACACTGTGATTGGAGCTGGTGAAAAGCTCTTGGCCTCCTGAAGTGCACAGTCTGAGATCTATCAGTGTACTGTCAAAAGTGCACATTTAGGACCACCATCATCCCAACTAATGTTGCAGTCCAGGATGTTTTGATCACGTTTACGGATGTGTTTGACAAACTAGTCTTCGCTGACTTCTAAGGGGCAATTGAAAGCACTTCGCAGCTTGCTGGTGTATGTTATGTTAAAGTCAAGATCCAAATCATGGCCCTTTACCTCCACCTCCCATAGAGCTTGGTTCATAGAGCATATGGTGTTCCAAAAAGGTAACACAGAGGGAAGGAGAGTTTTGATACTACTTGTTATTACGTCACCTGTCAAAATGCAAATGTCACTCCCTGGGATCAGCTAAGGTAACTTGGTACACGTCATTTCACTGAATTTGCAGTTGACTAGGTATAGCTTGACCATGGAGTTAGATATGAGTATCTGAGGTATCTGACTAAAGATCTGTTGAGTGTTCCAATTACCATACTCGGCACCTGTGGGGTGTGGGACTTTGAAAAGTGCGTGCAATGTCAAAACACACTCTATATTGAAGTGCAACCTATAGCAACCTGGGTGCTCAGTTACAGACTCCTGAGCAACTAAAAGACACTAAGTTTGGACAGTCGATGTTGGATTTACTACGCTGTTACATATACTCTCCCCAAAGAAAGATACGGATACGTACACTAGTGGAAGGGGATGAGTAGTTTAACCTCCTCTGAAGATGATGCAATATTAGACGATGACATTATATCTGATCAAACTTTATCCAAGATAGGAACTCAAGAACAGCCAAGTTGGGAAATAGATTAAAAGCTTCTTCGTCAGTTGGTGACCAAATACATCACTGGATTTGGCTATTGTTCCAACAGCTTTAACCCAACGAATAACAAGCCTCACACACCAATGATGCGAGCTTTTACTATGAACCGTGGTACCGGACTTTGTACCCACCCTTTCGTACTGTCTTTTCCTTTTTAATTTGATGAGAAGCCTCTGCACAAGGTGCGTCAATCCGCATACTCACAGATACGACGATTGACATCCACACTGCAGCCTTTGAAATGTCGAGCACTCGGCTTGCGGTTTAGCAGTTGAAACTCTAGCCGTCTACCTTAGACCTAGACCTATGGCACCCTCAAAATCCTTAGAACCTACCCTGATATGTTTCATTGTTCGCGGGTGCTCCAGAGGTCTGAATAAACAACGGATCACCTTACCTTATTCGATAGACTTCAGTGGTCTTCCATACGTCCCCAAATCAAGCAGCAGTAGCGAGATCGACGCTGGCCGCTGGCCCTGGTGCTGACGTATTTGAGGCTACACGGAGAATTGCTGGATTGTGCTGCTGTCTCAGACCGTATCTTGGCATAAGGTTGAGAGGCCTTTGCATTTGATGCGTACCCGTCTAAAATCGTGTCCGTATACGTGATAACACCCACGTCACCCACCATTTAACCGGTGGAAGCATGAGCAAAGAGGGTAAAGGTTGGGAGTAGCTTTGTCCAACATGTGATACTCTAGCATATTGAATACTACGTGGCCGTTAATGGCACTCGTGATGCTGTCGTCCTATGTATCATGTTGTATGCATACGCGCACAAATTACGTGTTGAGATTGCATGATGATCAGAGATTTCACCATGTAGATCATTTCACTAAGACAGCAAGAAGGTAGCCCCTGTATTCCCCAAACGTATATTTACCTATTTAGGATGTATTAAAATGTCCCTTGATTAGCATGTAATCAGTCAAAGTAGTGATAAATCATTGGGATAAAATACTCATGAACGCTAAACCGTACAACGTTCCGGTATAAGAATAGCTTTGGTGGGAGAGTGTTCTTCAAGACTCCTTGGTTTGTTCTAACCAGAAGGGCTGATTTCGAAGCATCAGTATGCGCTCTTTGCTGTCTGGAATCTGAGATGACCCCAGCAATGTTTAACAAATTCTAGGCGCTTGTACTCGATTCTGAGGTCACAGCGATATGTTGTGCAAGATAGGATAGATCTTGGAAAGACTATGTTGTCTTATCTCAGAAATACTGTAAGCTCAGCCCTGAATACCAGCTAAAACGATTTTTGTACTGAGATAGGAGCAGGAGGGGTCGAATGTTTGTATTTCTCTTTGAGGTGACCCGTCATGGGACAATCATCTCTTATCAATTTTGATGGACCGGCGGACACACGCATTGAACCAAGAACCTTTTGGAGGACTCCGGGATGGCTTCTTGCGTCTTCAAGTGAAGGTTGCCAGTAGCCAGGACTGGCAGTTTACGGGGCGGCTACTGGTTAGTTGGAGAGCCCTCGCCCATGTCTATATAATCTGAGTGCTGGCCATAGGACTTCCAGTTTAAGATGTCAAATTATCAGTGCAAAACGCAAGACACCCTCCTGTCCACACTTCAACACAATAGATGAGGACAGCTCACATGAGCTATTGGTTGTCGTGACTACTCACACGTACACATGCTTCAGAGAGCTACACATCTTGGATTGTTGTGACCAAAGTCCGACTTAGTCCTCAAAATTGGCAGCACCTTGACCAGGAATAGTAAGTAGTACATACGAGAAATGGTCGTCAAAGTTAGAAAATATCGTCATATAGATTGACACAACAGCACCTTCACGGATTCATCCGCTCCCTGACTCTTCTTTAAGTAGTTGAGCTCCTTTTTGACATAATTTACTGGATCATGAAAATCTCACCGTAATAATTATCACGATCTATATTAACTGAACACCAAGGGTAACATTAAACAAAACACACACCAGAAAAGGATATTAGATAACGAAAAACAACCCCTTATACCACAACGGCAAACCAACGAATACGAGTGACCGTAAACATGCTAAAAACAAAGGAAATTAAAAGCTAGACTTTTTTCAGTGTTCTATTCGACAGTGACAGACTTTGCCAAATTTCTTGGAAAATCAACATCAATACCTCTGTTGACAGCCAACCAATATGAGATCAACTGTAGAGGAATGACATTCAATAAACCTTGCAAACAGTCAACTGTTTGTGGAACTTCAAGAGAGGCCAAGGCCGACTCCAAGTTGATAGATTCATCGCCTTCATTTTTGATAATGATTGGTCTACCAGATCTGGCAATGACTTGCTCAATAGCACTCATCACCTTTGGGAACAATGAGTCTCTTGTGGCAAATGCAATAATTGGCAAGTCCTCATCAACAAGAGCCAAGACACCATGCTTCAACTCACCTGCTAGAACACCTTCAGAGTGCATGTAGGAAATTTCCTTTATCTTCAATGCACCTTCCAAAGCAGTAGCATGTTGGTAACCTCTACCCAAAAGCAACAACGACTTTTGAGTAGCCAACTCGGACTCACACAAAGTCTTGATCTTATCCTCCAACTTCAAAACCTTCTTGATTTGTTCTGGAATATTTTTCAAACCATCAATGATATCTCTGCGTCTCTCAATTTGGGAAACTCTGTCATCAGATAGGGATAGGGCAATCATAACCAAGGCAATGTATTGCGAAGTGTACGCTTTTGTAGATGCGACACCAATTTCTGGACCAGCATTGATGTGGATACCACAGTGGGTAGCTCTGGAAATGGAAGAACCAACAGAGTTGACCACACCCACAGTTAGTGCATCTCTCTCTAAGCAGTACTGCAAAGCCAACATTGAGTCTGCAGTCTCACCAGATTGAGAAACCAAAATACAAGTGTCATCTCTAAAAACTGGAGATCTTCTGTCCAAAAAGTCGGATGCCAACTCAACAGATACCGGGATTTCAGTCAATTCCTCAAAAATGGATCTTGTAGCCAAACATGAGTGGTAAGAGGTACCGCATGCAATCATAATTATTCTTCTGCATCTTCTGATCGTGGTCAACCAACTCTTTAAACCGCCCAAGTTAACAGAATGGTTTTGGAAGTCAAGTCTACCTCTCATTGTGTTAAAGGTAGATTCTGGCTGCTCAAAAATCTCCTTTTGCATGAAATGAGTGTATGGACCCTTCATGATTTGGGCCAACTCCAACTCCAATGTTTGGATAGATCTGGTATTGGACAAGTTGTCATCTCTTGTAGCTCTATGAATGTGCAACTCACCATCGTATATGTGTGCAATATCGTTATCCTCCAAAAATAATACCTTCTTTGTGTGTTGAATAACAGAAGCTGGATCAGAGGACAAGAAGAACTCAGCTGGTTGTGGGACACCATCTTCAGATAAAAATGCTCTGGATTGAGAGTGTCTTAGTCCACCCTCAGTGGCCGATAGTGGTAACAACCCAGCTTGTTCAAGGGCTTTACCAGAGATAACCTCTTGATCCGCAAACTCAACGTCAACAAAGTCAACCATCAACTTCTTCTCTGTCTTGACACCAACCAACAATGGGGAACCCTTTCTGGTGGCAACAACTTCGTCTGGGTAGTGAATGGACTTCACCAACAAACCATAGGAACCGTCAATCTCATGAAGAACTTGTTTCATCAGGTCATTGAAATCTAGCTCATACCCATTAGAGATGTTAGTGTCATAGACATGCTTGAAGAGTTTGGCAATACACTCAGTATCCGTATCAGACTCAAAGACAAAGCCCTTTTGTTGTAACAAGGTTTTCAATTCTCTGTAATTTGTAATGATACCATTGTGCACAACAACAAACTCTCTGTTGATATCAGACGACTGCGGGTGACAGTTTGTCTTCTTTGGTTGACCATGGGTAGCCCATCTGGTGTGAGCAATACCGGCGTGGGTCAGAAAGGTCTTCTCCTGGTCAAAGCCTTGTGCTTCATACTCCTTTTTTAAAGCAGCAACTTTACCAATCTCCCTGATAATGTATGTCTCCTTCTCTTTGTCACCGTCAATGGCAATTCCAGCAGAATCATAACCTCTGTACTCCAATCTCTGCAAACCATCGATTAAAGTGTTGGCGATATCGCCTCTCTTCTTCTCAACCAAGTAGTTAACGTAGCCAAAAATACCACACATGTTTGTGAAAACCGAAAACACACGCTAAAGCTAACGGGGGAATAAACTTATGAGGAAGAAGGCCTGAGCAGTATTTCGTGAGGAGGTTTGTCGAGAGCTAAGGGATCTCAGTGCAGTACGATCGCTTGTTGCAGGCTCAAATATGCTTTCGTTCAACTGGAACAAGTGAAGGAACAGTGCTATTTTTATAACGGCGTTTTTTTTTGATTCGAACAAAACATTTCTGTGTTTTTGTTATTTTTTTCGCAAAATATGGCGCAATGAAGAGTCCATAAATAACCGTTTTGGGACGATGGTGCAAAACAAGCAGAACTCAATGATGGGCTACATATACAAGGCTACAGAGTACAGCTAAATCACAAACGTTCATCTTTACACTGTATAAATCAGGTATCAGTCTGAATTTTCTGTGAGATGTTCTGAGTTGAGATTCAACCTGGGATTTTGGAGAAAAGAGAGAATCAGTGCCCAAGCTTCCCATATATTTGCTAAGCCTAATGCTAAAGAGCTATTTTGCCTCAGGAGGAGAAGAGGTTCAATATGAAAATCAATGAACTGAGAGAAAATGGATCTTGAGAAACAAGAGAAGCTTCTCCTCTAAAGCTCTTTTATTCCTTCCTCACAGTGAATACTTGGATCAAGCTGAATCGTTTATAAGCGTAAGCCGAAAACGGAATAACGTAAACTTTGACCTCTTACCGAATAAGGTACACTTTTGCGCAAATTGGCGGAATATCCTTCAGTCACGAAGATGACACGAAAAAATAACTGGAACGTGGATGTCAATAACTGGTTGGCTCACCGACTGACTGTCCTCACTTGTCCACTGGTTGATGTCCAGAGAACGTACTGCGGATTTCGAGCACCATTACTGGACACCTTTCCAAATTCAAATTTTGAAAGGGCCACTGTTTCCAGACTAGGGGCAGACTTTCACCATGTATTGATGTGGAATACCATCCGACCCACAGTATATACACGTGTAGTTCGCCCAAGTTCCTGAAGACTTTGATCACGAAGACTCCTATCACGTAGACCTAATAACAAACATACAAATACGATAATCTTCGCGCAGCGCTATCTCTTTGCTAAGTACTATGAGTACCAGGATTCTTGGAATTCTGGCATCTACGCGGTTTGGTGATGTGCAGCTACATACTTGAAAAAAAATCTTTCACCAACATCCTTACACAACATTCACTCATCAGCAGCGTACAGCACACTTAAATTTACCCTTATGCTGCCATCTATTCAACCCTTAAGGAACCGTCTGTCTCACATCTGGGGCCAACCCACTCTTTCTTCACAGTTGAGAACGCGGTTTCAGTCAAGTGCCCCGAACATTTCAACCCCAAGATTACCCAAGGCCACTAGAATCATTACCTCTCAAGAGCTCAGACGTATAAAGCGCTCTAACGCTATAGAGAGATCAGAAAACATCAGACCATGTACAACCTACACCAGCTGTGAGAAATACGACCTCACAATGGTCAAGGAGTTTGACAACAATTTCCTAATCAATGAACTTATCCCCAATGAGATTTTGCATTTCAAATTCAAGAGAAAACATGATGTGTTGGTGCTGGAAAACGGATCGCTCGTTGCTTGGGGAATTGAAGAAGATGAAATAGAAAGCAAGATTCTACCTTTATTAAAACGGGCTATGGTGAGACCGTACGAGTATCCTGAGTCAGAAGATATGGATTTCCTGGAGGTGGATTCAGCGGAGGAGAAGAGTCATATTGTGGAGGAAGTGCTTGTGGTCAATACACATGACAAGGAGCAGGAGATGCTGGACAAAGCTGCATTTTCTTCAGGTTTGGCAAGATCAACCAGACTTGCTGTATTGGAGAATGCTCTCGAGAGATACATCAACAAGACAAGAATGATTACGGAAAGCCTTTCCAAGGGTCAAAGGATTAAGGTCACTGAAAAGGAGTTGCTTCGAGAAACTGGAGAACTATTCTTACTAAGAGGCAAACTGAACCTTTACTCTGAGCTTATTGAAACGCCGGACTTGTACTGGTCTGAACCAACTCTTGAAAAGATCTTTACAAGAACATCCAACCTTTTGGACATTTCGCCGCGTATCAGTATCTTGAACAAGAAACTGGATTACTGTACAGATGAATCAAGAGCTCTTCTAAGTACTCTGAGTGAGAAAAAGGGAACGAGATTGGAGTGGATCATCATCATTCTGATTTTGATTGAAGTTTGCATAGAGATGTTCCACTTTTATGAGAAATACGAAGAAAGGAAAAACAAGAAACAACTGGATTAGATAGGCATGCATGTATATACGAGATAATTTCTGGATCGGGAGTGTTGTGTATTACTAATCTTTAGTCTCTTTCCAAAGCGTCAATCTCCAGTTCAATCGTCGAACCATTCAATACTTTGACATGAGTTAAGTCCTTGACAACATAAGAGGCGCCAGCCCGGTATAGCAATTGTGAATTGAAGGAGCTAGCAATACCAATAACAGTGGCACCTGAGTTGACACCAGCCTGGATACCAACTGGGGCATCCTCAAAAACAATCTTTTTAACCTTAGTCTCATCCAAACCCAACTTCTCACACAATAGTTTTGCACCACTTAGGTACCCCTGTGGGTCTGGCTTACCTTTGGTTACCATTTCTGCTGTGATAAACACATCAGGTCTCTTAATATCACTCAGGATGTTGTTGAACCAAGCAAAGGCAAGACCTTGATTACCGGAAGTGACAATACACCATTTCCCCTCCTCCAGATCGTTCAATAACTTAGCATGTCCAGGAATGACTCTTACCAAGTCGCCGTGCTTCTCCACAATATCACTATCAAACTGCAAAGCATACTTGTTGTCAGTGTTGTCAATGTTGGGAAAGAACTTGGCTAACACTTCACACGTTCTTGTACCATGAGAGAACTCGAATAGACTACCTGAGTCAACACCGTGGTCTTTGCACAGATCGATCCATAGGCGCTCAACGGACTCAGTAGTATTGACAAGAGTACCATCAAGATCAAACTCGCAAATATCAGCTTGCACTCTGTGAATACCCATGTCAATTGCGCTTGTGTATAACTGTTAGGCGGAATTAAAATTTAACTTATTGATCGACATACAATTTCGGGTCAGAGTTTTTCCGGAGCGCATCAAAGTTATCGCATATCAAAGCACAGGCAACTCTTACTGGTAAAACGAACAGTTGAAAAAAAAGAACAATCAGCAAGACATAATTAACAGCGTGATATAGCCATTGTCCTTGGGTGTATAGCCATATGAAACTCTTTCTGATTGGACTTGCCTTGGAGAAAATGTTGCTTTGGTACAGGATTTCAGCGGCCATAGTTATTGTCCACCTAGCGTGGTTGGCTACCCCGTTAGGGTTTGTTGGGAACCACTCCCAGTTTCTGACACCTTCCACGGCAGCTACATTTTTTCCTATAGGATGTATATCCAACTCTAGGAGATGACCATAATCAAGTCATAGAAACTACATAGGTCTCAACCAAATCTCTTAAAAAGCTGCTCGCCGAATGGTTTGTGTGACTTTTAACTGGGTTATTATGATCCTTGCTAACTTGAATTTCCTTCTCCTTAGACTCTGATTCTTACTCTAATATGCGCATGACGGCGCTATCAATGATGTTATCGATAGCCAAGTAAAGTCATTTGAGTTTGCTGTCTATTCTTTTCCCCGTGTCTTCTCTTCTTCTCTTCTTCTACCTTCCTTTATGGTATCATTTACATCTTATATAGTTTAATTTTTGAGACCGCTCTCGACTCTCGACAATCTCCTGGTTGATCGCCGATCACTCATCTCTATATACAAAATGCTTACACGAGTCCGTTTGTAATCTATAATTGTAGAATCATTGCCAAAGCTGTGAGTATTAAGTCGATTGGCGTGTTACTTATCCAGCTGGGTTATGGTCCTTGTTAGACTTGGTTATCCTTCACTCAGGATTCTTATTCGACCGGACGCTAATAGATTGTTCAATAATTCTTATCTTATTTTCTCTTCTTATTTGGTGACTATCTTGAGTCCTATCCCATAGCTGTCAGCTCATCCGGCTTATCACCTGACTGGGAGCACTGCGGGGTGTATACATCCTAACATCTTATAGTTTATCTAATCAAGTCTTACCGAATCCTCAAAAGAGCAACAAAAGGCAACTTGGCCGAGTGGTTAAGGCGAAAGATTAGAAATCTTTTGGGTTTACCCGCGCAGGTTCGAATCCTGCAGTTGTCGCCATGATTTTTAGTTTTTTAAGAGGAGATTTTTCTTAACTAGCTAGGTAAGCAAAGGCACGTTCACTTTTAGTTTTTATCTCAGCGTTACTACTTTATTTGATTAGTTATGTGGGAGTTCGCTAGACCTTTGTTGAGATCATTTTTTCGTACACCAAAGAACCTCCTTTATTGACCTTCGATATCAGAACGACATGGTACTGCGAAACAAAATAAACGATTGCACCCATATTAATAAGCTCACTGTTGTATACGGACCATTTCAATTAGTGATAACGTGTAATATATTAATCATGAAGCTCTTTCTTAATTATACCGTTTAAAGAATAGTGTCTAAGTGCTGCTTATAAGTCACCAAATGTGTCATAAGTATGTCTCCACAATTTGAAGAATCCTCTAAAGAACTTGACCCCTAGGCCAACATCCTGGGAGCCAGTAGCAGCTCTGATACTATGCATCGACAACTGAGCGATACCTAAATCGATAGTCCTAGCACCAGTTGCGGATGAAATAGTTGGCCCAATGGTGCCACCAGATCTTGAATTGTTTTTAATCTGGAAGTACTGCAATTTATCACCATTCTGTTCAGCAATTGATTCAACTAAGGCCAAGCCAATTGCATCAGTTGCCATGTGGCCATTTGGATCTAAAGCAATGGTGATACCAACGTTTGGAACGGCAAAATGATTCTCGAGGTACTCTGACTTATACGCAGGATTCAACAAATGGGTCACATCTGCAGATAGGACAATAGAATTAGCGAATGACACTTTACTCAAGTTTTCAACGTCTTCGCCGACTCTAGCACCAATGACACGTTCCGTAATGGTGTTCACAAGAGTGCTCTTGGCGCCTTGTCTCGTCAACGAGCCAATCTCCTCATTGTCGTAAAGTAAGACTTGCACAAATGCGTTTTCAGGGATAGCATCCTGGGCAAACTCTAGTAGACCTGAGATACCGGCATAAGAACAGATCCTGTCATCAATTCTTGGAGCAAAGATAAAGTCGTTCTTCAGACCACCAATAGTACCACGTTGAACATCGAACAGGTCAAGGTCCAACTGAACCAGGTCTTCCACCTTAACTCCCGCCAGCTCAGCAATGTATCTCAGCAGCCCAATTGAGTGGTTCTTGATGAGTGAAGATTTCTTCTCGGATTGAGTTGGTTCTTGAGTATCACCTGGAGAGAAGGCAATCACTGGAATGGCCTTAGTCTCGGTGTCATAAGGCGGGTTAGAAACAGCACCAAAATGAGGAGCCAAAGTCGAGATTCTAGCTATTGGTTTCGGGGAAGAGTTGATCAATTTGGAAACAATCTTATAACCAGTTACTGAGTCTTTGTCAGCAACCTTGACCAGGACTCTACCAGCGAGCCCCAGATCTCTGTCAAACCAAGCTGGAGATAACGCACCCGCATAAGGAGCGACACCAAGCAATTCATAACCGTCAACCTTTTCCTTTTTGGACACTGGTTTCAATTTGGTCGCTAGAGAGTCAATGTGAGAGCCAATGATTCCCGCACCATCAGTTGGCTTCCATTTGGCACCGATCGCAAATGCACCAAGTGATGTTCCATTTCTAGTGGTGTAGTACAAGCCAGCTGGCAAGCTGCCCCATGAATCCTTCTCAGACAGGTAGTTGAATCCCTTCTCCTCGAGGAGTTTGGAGAAGTAGCGGACAACATGGAAAGTGGTTGGATTGTTGTAGGTAAAGTTGATGTAGTCATCTGCATAGGAGATGTAGTAATCGTCGTCATCCCTGATTGTTGGAGAGGCAGGAACAGATAAGTTGTCAATGTCATCGACATCAAACTCATCATCATCTTCGTCAGGTGTAGTGCCCTCATCTTCACTATCGAATGATACTGGATTTCTCTTTCTTAGATGTGGTGTCTTGAAGGTGCTCTTTGGTGTGGCTTTGGCATTGGAACTAGAATTTGAGCCTCTGGCATTATCAAACAGTTCAGCCCCCATATTGAAGAGGTTGAATGCCTGGCGCACAGCAGCCTCTGCCTTCTGAAGTTCCTTCTGTAAATCTTGTGACATTATTACTATGACTACTGTCTGTGGATAGTTGGTTAGGGGTAAACGAGGCGGGCAAAGACAAAGACACGATATTGGCTGAGCTAATACCGGTTCGGGCACGGAATTGAATTTCCGAGCCCTCGGAGTTCAGGCCTAGACGATGGAGACGCGAAGAAAGACCACCACTACCAGAAGATAGCCATAACTCTACGCAATTTATCAATGGAACACTGATCATGTAACCCAGAAAGAAGACAGTCGAACAGGTTATATTTATACTCGTAGTCATTTTTAACACCAGCATCAAATACGATAGTGTACTTTCTCACTTATTCTCAATCAGGCCAGTGTGTTTCCTGAAAATTTTGTTCACCTCATCATCCAACCATTAACAAGTTAACCCATAAGCCAGAAAATGTCCAAAGATAACTCTGCTCTTCCAGATATCCTAACCGATGCAGTTCTCAAAGAGTCTGCCCCGGTCCCAGACTCATTTGTTAAAGTGACTGGTATTGATTACTCCAAACCAGAATCTATTAACATGAGGGCCACTGACCTCATCAAGAGCATGAAGAACATGGGTTTCCAAGCCACTTCCTTGGCAGAGGGATGTGAGATTATCAATGAAATGAGATCATGGAGAGGTGTTCACAAGGATACTTTAGAGGAGTTCAAGCAAAAAGGTGAATTCGATGATGAAGGTTACCAGAAGTCCACAATCTTCTTGGGGTACACTTCGAACCTGATCTCCTCCGGTTTGAGAGATACTTTGAGATATCTTGTTCAGCATAAACACGTAAGTGCTATTGTTGCAACCGCTGGTGGTATTGAAGAAGACATAATCAAGTGCTTGGCGCCAACATATATTGGCGAGTTTAGTCTTAGAGGTGACAAGTTAAGAGAAGAAGGTATGAATCGTATCGGTAACTTGTTGGTTCCAAACGACAACTACTGCAAGTTTGAAGAATGGATTGTACCAATTTTGGATACTTTGTTGGAAGAACAGACTACAGAGGTTGAGAGACTTGGAAATGAGTCTTTTGATGCCGATTCTCCGGCTGTGCTAACTCCGTCCAGGTTGATCGATAGACTAGGTAAGGAGATCAATGATGAGTCGTCCGTCCTTTACTGGGCTCATAAGAACAAGATTCCGATCTTCTGTCCAGCCATCACTGATGGATCCATCGGTGATATGCTGTTCTTCCACACCTTCAAGGCACAACCACAACAGCTAAGATTAGACATTGTTGCTGACATTAGACGCATTAACTCGATGTCTATGGAGGCTTCTCATGCTGGTATGATTATCCTTGGCGGTGGTTTAGTGAAGCACCACATTTGTAACGCTTGTCTGATGAGAAATGGCGCAGACAAGGCTGTGTTTATCAACACTGGTCAGGAATTCGATGGATCTGATGCTGGTGCTAGACCAGATGAGGCTGTGAGTTGGGGTAAGATCAAGGCCAATGCACAAAGTACCAAGATTTATGCCGATGCTACTGTTGTCTTCCCGTTGATTGTGGCTGCCACTTTTGCCAGTGGTGAAGACCCAGTAACCAGTCTTAAATGATCTGTAAAAATACTTTACTGAAATAGATACGAACTTAGACACAATCGCTTACTTGTAGATAGAATAAATTTCTTATTGAATAAATAATAAGTGAATAAATAGGTGAAATAAATAAGGATAAATAAGAAAATCGAGAGATTCAATGCTGTCTTTCAGCAACTTCTGGACTCCATGCTTGGAACTTTGGTTTAGCAGTGTTGTATGGTACGTAAGCACCATGAGTGCCAGTATAGTTCACAGCATGGACCTCAGGCAAAGGATAAGCTCTCACAGTCTTTTCCTCCCCTTGAAGCTTTGTAGGCGGAGTATCAGTACCATACGCCAGCCAATAATGCCAGCCAGGCTCGACTTGTGCCATATCCCACTTGAATCCACTTGATTCCTTGTACTCAACCCAACGGGTACGAAGATGGATCTCTTCAGGGGCGTCTGTCTCATAGAACTCGTTACCATAGTCGTCGACACCTACAAGCGTACCTGCCTTGGCATCACCAATACTGTTCATCTGCTTGACGTAACGCTTCAAGCCTGACTCTCGGATGTTCTTAATAGTACGCCAAAGGGAGGTGGACATTGTTTGTCTTTGGTGTTAATGTTGTTGGTGTGGAGGTCAGGAAGTTAGTTGCATGAATCGATTTTTGTTGTTGGTGGTTACCTATCCAAGTTACCCGGATACTGACATCACCTAATTTTTTTTCTGACTCCTATCGATAAGCTAATTACTCGAAAAACATGAGCACCAACATTACGAGGTATTCAAACTAGAACGGACGTACAGCTCTAGCACACTATGGACGGAAAGACTATCGGTATTCTCGGAGGTGGCCAGCTTGGTCGTATGCTTGTGGAGGCAGCACACCGTCTCAACATCAAGACTATTATCCTTGACGCTCCAAACTCCCCAGCTAAACAGATCAATGCTCTCGATGACCATGTTGATGGTTCCTTCTCTGATGCTAAAGCTATTGCCGAGCTTGCAGCCAAATGTGATGTTTTGACTGTTGAGATTGAGCACGTTGATGCTGACGCTTTGAAGGACATTTCAGAAAAGACCGGTGTTGCTGTGTACCCATTACCAGAAACCATCAAGCTCATCCAGGATAAGTACCTTCAGAAGTTGCACTTGATTGAACATGGTATCGCCGTTGCTGAATCCGTTGATGTTGCTAATACTGAAGAGGCCTTGTACAAAGTTGGAGACAGGTTTGGTTACCCATACCTACTTAAATCCAGAACTTTGGCCTATGATGGCCGTGGTAACTACGTTGTCAAGTCTGCTGAATCCGTCAAGGATGCTCTAGAAGTTCTACATGACCGTCCTCTATATGTAGAGAGATTCGCTCCGTTTACTAAGGAGCTAGCCGTGATGGTTGTTCGCTCTATTGACGGTGAAGTCTTTTCTTATCCAACTGTTGAGACCGTCCACGAGAACAACATCTGTCACCTTGTGTACGCTCCAGCTCGTGTGCCAGACTCTATTCAACTAAAGGCTAAGATCCTTGCCCAGAATGCTGTCAAGACATTCCCAGGTGCCGGGATCTTTGGCGTTGAAATGTTTTTGCTTCCAAATGGTGAACTACTTATTAACGAGTTGGCTCCAAGACCACATAATTCTGGCCACTATACCATAGATGCGTGTGTCACATCCCAATTTGAGGCTCATATTCGTGCAGTAGCCAACCTGCCTTTGCCAAAGGATTTCACCCAGCTCACAACCTCCAATGCCAATGCCATCATGTTGAACGTGTTAGGAACAAAGAAGCCAAACGGAGAACTCGAGGCCTGCAGACGTGCACTGGAGACACCAGGCGCTTCTGTCTACCTATATGGTAAGTCCACCAGATTTGCCAGAAAGATGGGTCACATCAACGTCACAACCAGCTCGATGGGGGAGAGTGAACGTCGTTTGGCGTACATCCTTGGCGAGGAAAAGGAATTGATCATTGAGAATGACACTAAGCTAAGACCTCTTGTCAGCATAATTATGGGTTCCGACTCCGACTTGCGAGTCATGGCTAAAGGTGCTGACATTTTAAAGCAGTTTGGTGTTCCCTTCGAATTTACTATTGTTTCTGCTCACAGAACCCCTCACAGAATGACACAGTTTGCGGTGCAAGCTGCAGAAAGGGGTATCAAGGTTATTATTGCTGGTGCTGGTGGTGCTGCACATTTGCCTGGTATGGTTGCTGCCATGACTGCCTTACCAGTTATAGGTGTTCCTGTCAAGGGTTCTTCACTGGATGGTGTTGATTCCTTGCATTCCATTGTGCAAATGCCTAGAGGAATACCTGTTGCCACTGTTGCCATCAATAATGCCACAAATGCTGCTCTGCTGGCTATCAGAATCTTGGGTACCAGTGATTCCAAATACTTGAGTGAGATGCAAAATTATTTGTTGAAGCAAGAGGAGGAAGTCTTGGGCAAGGCAGAGAGACTTGAAGCAGTTGGGTATAAGAACTATGAACTATGAGAGATAGCAACACCCATTGTTCTTGTGTGAATTAGTTCATTTGTATTGATATCTACGTTCAGACCTTAGAATTTTATCATTACTCTTCGAAGTCATCGAACTCCTCCGTAACATCATCAAAGTCCTCCTGCTCACTATCTGGGTTTCTCTCCCTTTTGGAAGCTTGATTATGGCCAAAGTTGCTCTCGTAGCCAGTAGAACTGCGGTAGTTGTCAAAATCAGCGTCTAGATCTTCATAAGGGCCCTCGGGTTTGGCTGTGTCCCCTTCTCCGAGTTCATCCTCACTGGACTCAACCTCAATGCCTGTCACAAGAATGTTTCTAATCGTGCTAATCTCATTAGCAATGAGTTTCTCTGGATATGTCACGCGTCTTTTCTTTGCTTCTCCAAAGCTACTCTCTGCCCTTTTAATGAGCCCCTCAACCTTCACTATGTTCGGAACCTTCTTTGCAAGCGTGATTGCCTCCAATAGATATGAGAATCCCTGTAACCAGTGAGACATTCCATCTTCAGAGTATGGTTCTTTCATCATCAACTCCTCTAGTCTCTCATTTACCAATGTAAACTTCCCCTTCATTAGCAATGTCCATATTAGACAATGAACAAACATTGGAGGTGTGATACCTGTACCTTTCCTATAAACAACTGGATTGACCAGTGAGAAAGGGCCACGATCATACGGTGGCGGTGGGAAGAAAGTGGCCAACCAATTAAGGAATTGCTCATCCTTGGTGAACTGGATGTACTGGGTCGCATCGCCATCCTTGTCACAGTTTGCCACACCTTGAAAAAAGGTAAGAAAGTCATACTCTGTTGGAGTACGATCTTTAACCTGCTGCTGTGCTCTCATGACAATGATCTCCAGTCCCAATGGCCAAATAAAACGTATGTCAATGTACAGGCACCGGATAATAATAGCAAAAATTCTGTATGCTGCGTCCCATTTCCTCTTCAGGACATTCGCATGAAGGAGAGTTGTCAAGACAGTGTAGTGACGTTCCTGGTGAGTTCTTGTGACTTGAAGTACCGTCTCTTTATCATCATTATTTTGAAGTGTGTGAGGAATGGTTTCTAGGCCAGACCTGTAGATCATTGAACGAATAGCAGTGTTTGCTCTTCTGGAACAACGCTTACCCTCTGGTTCAAGATGTTCGTCCTCTTCCTCTTCATCTTCCTCTGAGTTAGGAATTTCCAGCTTTTGCTCCTCTTTATTCATCTTCACTTTCGTTGTTCTTTTGGAGGCATCGATGTGGATGAGATGTCGCGTGATGTTTCTGTTTAGTTGTTCCTCTTGCACCCAAACTTCATAAGTAGACTCAGGAGCCAAGTATCGTACCCTTTTGGTATACGGAGCATCATCGTTGTCGAAGTACGGAACCGCTGACCTCTTCTTGTTAGCGTAGATCCTATCTAAGAAACGGGCTCTCTTCTCTTCATTGATCTCTATCTCATTCTCCCGTTTGAGCTTTTCCAAATTCTTCAAAACCCGACCTTTGACAGTATCCTCGCTCTTGTTCAAGTATCGCTTAGGCAGAAGCGACTCAAACATGCTTTAGTACTTTAGTAGATCAATAGACCACAAAGACGCTGCGCTAAAACATCAAAAGTGTCATCTTTAAACAGGGGCAAGGAGAGGAAAAGAAAAAAAATTCGATATTTCGGATCTACAATTAGTGACATAAGCATCTACTTCAACGATTCTACAGTTTGGTATACACAACCAATTCACGGCATCTTCGAAATCACATCATCAACAAAGTTGATGATAGCCTGTGCTTGGTTAGCGATGGAATCCACATAGGGCCAATATTTGCCATGTGCCTGAATGAACTTCGAGCAGACTCTCACCTTTTCTTGTAGACTACCGATCTCAAAAGCCTTGATACAATGGTCAAAACCTTCACCTGGTAACGTTATAGGGATGACACGGGAACCATTATTGACGACAACTTCAATCTGCTTGTATCCATCTTTTGTACCAAGATCATGTATGATTAAGAACTTAGTGAGCACAACAGAGGATGAAAGGACAGTCAATGCGTTGGCAATGCATACCACTGAGAAGATCGGGTATTGGATCCAAGCATCTGGGAACTCATTGAAGGTCTGTACCTGCGCACTTAAGGTATGTCCAGGTTCAGGAATGGCTGTGGTCCACCAATTCTCACTTGTTTTCATCGATGAGATCTCACTGGCACTGGTGAAGTTCAAAGGACCACCAATCACAGTGCATTGGTGTAGAGATGTCTTCTCTTCAGGAATAATACCCTGGCCAACATCAACCAATCTGACTCCCTCAAGGGCTGCTTTAAAAGCATTGAAGTAATGAACAAGCTGATCTGGAGTGAATGTCATTGTTGCTTCCTTGATTGTTTCCAACTTTGACTCATAAAGGGAGTTGAAGACATCATCTGGGTGGGAATTAGAGTTAGTTTCATGAGGTTTTATGAGTAGGATCTGAGCACACTGAGTAACATTGGTAACTTGCTTAGCAACAGTCAGGAGTAATAAAGCAAACATCTTCGAAATATTGATGACAATCATCTTCTTTTTGATGTGTGACACATGGTACAATGACGAGTTGGTGATGTCTTCAATTAATGTGATCCTTGTATTTAGATCAGAGATGGTGACAGAGTTCAAAAAGCCACAGCTTATGGTATCCATGATATCCTCCATTGTTTTTACTGCAATGATGATCAGTTCTGCATCGTTGAATGTTTTGTATAAGGACTTGTCTGTCCTCGCTTTCTCCAAATCTTTTGCAACAGAACCCCAGTTTCTATACTCCAATTTTGTGAGGCATTGCGTATCAGTAGTGTTGAAGATTGATAGGTTGCAATTGAATGCAGAGTCGGACAATGGAAATGAGAGATCGGGCATGAACTCCACCAACTCCTCTGAAATTTTTGAGAATGGGAAACCTCTGTTAATCCTTAGGAACACATTCAGCTTCCACGACCCCCAAACTGTACGCAGCATATCCTCATGTCTAATGACCTGTTTCTTTGTAGCGCAGCTTGCAAAATCCTGCCAGTCTTTGATAAGTAGGGTCTGGTAGAAGCCATTGACATGAATCTTCTTCGCAAACTTCTCAGATCCCTCAATTGCCTGCTGAACGTACCCACCTGGCCCCAATGCACCCATAAGCAAAATAAGTGCTTGCAGTGATGTTTCCATGTCTAGCAAATCCCAGTACTTTTCAGCAAGGAAGTACCAATGTTGTGGATCTCTGAGCTTTGGGTTTGGAATGTCAATACTGGATGCAAATCTTGAGGAGCAAGAAAACATGGCGTGCAGAAGTGCCGCATCTTGTCTGATATGAACCTGATAAACCAATCTGTGCTTTGATGGGAGAAAAGGTCTGGAAGGGTGAATGTATCTGTAGTAAAGATCAATTAGAATACACGTGGTCTTCCAGTTAGGAAGGTCTAATTTCTCCAACTCCTCGTCAGATATCTGGATAAACTGCTCTGTTCGTGTCATCTTTGGCAGTTGTTGGAAGTTCTCAAGGTCATTAGCAACTAGTCTTTTTAATGGATTAGGAGATGTCTTCAAAGAGCTATATGAACTGGCTGATTGATACGATTGGTAGCCAGAGTAGGTTGGAGAATGCTGTGATGATATGGAGTGCGGTGGTATCGAAGAATTTGTAAGAGAATGAGCTGATTGCGTAGCAGTTGAAGGAGGATATCCTGTTAATGAACTTGTTGAAGACGAATGTCTCATAGGGCCAGCCGTATGTTGTTGTGGCGACCAAGGGTTAAATTGGAAGTTCTGGGACTGGATTGGTTGAAAGTCATGAGGGGGTTGATGGAGATTGTATTGCCGTTGATACTGCCCAGTTGGTGCTTGGTCCACTATTGGTGGAACCGACTTAGTTAGGGGTTGATAATAGTCATTAGCTGGAGTCCCCTGTAGGATCGAGTTTGACAGGAGTTGTGATTGAATATTAGCAGTATCTCGTTGTAGTTGTTTGACTTGCTCCTTCAGGGTGGTACTAGAGCCGTTATTATAAACCATCTCTATTGGTCTTGATGCGTTTTGATATTTTATGTTAGGTTGTGCTGGATTCAGTGGTTTTTCTTGAAGGTGAATCTGATTCACTGGTGTTTCGTCATCACCGTTAGTAGCATTGGAGTGCTTTCGTGAAGTTGTTGAGGTAGCCGTAGTGGCAATAACAGACTCAGCCTCCTTCTTTCTTCTCCCGCCTCTCTGGCTGGGAACAAAGATGCATTGAATTCCTGCCGTTTTGCAATTGGTGCACTTTTGGGTTTTGACCTCCACCTGCTTCTCCCCAGGTGGAACAGGAGTTTCACCGTCACATTTCACCTTCTTCTCTCGACAAGCGAGGCAAGCGTGACGGGCAACTTCTCTTTTGGTCTGGTTCATCTTTTTCTTGTTGTTAGTGCTCTTAGTCGGTTATGATATGGCGAGCTCGGTGAATCTTCAAATCCGAATGCCGGGTCTGACTGGGTTTCAACTTTCAAGAGAACTCTGGAGGGTTGGAGCGTCAGCGGTTTGTGCAGTGACTCTTTTCAGTACCAGGAAGAATCGGTAAGCGATTAAGGAGTACAGGGGTGGGTTTAAGTGGCAAACACCGAAATTTTGTGAAGAAGTTACCACCGGCTCGGCATCTAAGTCGGTGTTTATACTTTTTCGGGCTTTGAAGAGCCTAGTGCCACCAACACGCAACCCATGTCAGTGACCTCCTAATCATGGCACGTACCTGTCTCGAAACTCCTCGATCAAGTACCACGGGCCAGTTGAAAAATAGAGATCTAAAGGGATATTCACCAAAAGAGAACTAATTAGCATTCTATAAGCTGTAACCCTGTCGGGCCTACGCCGGTTCAGTTTGTATAATATAGTCAGAAAGGCAGTTTAACTGTCCGGGTGCATTGTGCCGTTAGAAAGTTGTCTCAAACGAGATTCAGCGTTATGACGAAGAATGAAAGTCATAGCAGCGCCAACAAAAGATGAAAAGTGTACTAGGTGTTGTGTGGCCCCTGATCCCCTTTCCCTTACAGTGTTGAGTCCTAATGCATTTACTAGACACTGTGCTTTGGACCTGAACAACCCCTTGATGCCGCAAAACTCCCCACCCCAGCCTCACATCTTCCATGCGCACATGTGCATTTTAAGCCCGACCCGCTAACCGAGTTCACATTTGGCCATGAGACAAGTCATGGTATATATATTTATTCGTCTAATTTGGGGTCTTGGGGTCTTTGCAAATTCAACTACACAGGCTGAATTACGCATATGCCGTCAAACAGAGTAGTAATAATCGAGTTGTGCGATCACGCCTAGATTTCCACTCCTTTCAACCGACATTTAATGTTGGGCACCGTCAAAAGCTTGGTACTAAAATTTGTTGGACACACTACACTACTTTGCGATCAGTAGCGATTTCGCGAATTGTCCAGTACTGTCCGGGCCTCTCATCAGCTATCACTACGGTATACCCTCAGTTTGTTACAGTGTGGTTCGTGTTCCTCATGGCCTGCTGTACCTCAACGAGTTAAACTAGCATTTCATGATACACACTTCCATACACAAACAAATGAAATTCTATCATCTCCTTTAGGGACCGAAGACTTTCCAGTTGACCTTTTGTAAGCGGATAGAGAGCCTCTACCACCTTCTCCTTGCTGTTATCAAGGCAGTACAGCAATACCATGGAATCATTTACTCCTTTCAAGGTATCAAGTAAAGCAAGAATCTGAGTTCTGACAAGGTCAAATGTCTTTAGACGAAGGCCCCCCTTGTCTTCTATAATATATTCTAAGAGCAACATCTTCATAGATACGTTTCTCTTAGGGAGCGCAAGTCTCATTTCATCAAGGTATTCAGAGAGTGACATATTGTTTCGTTTCAAGTCGTACTCAAACATCCGTCTCTCAAAATGAATATACGACGGACATCTATCAATGGAAGACCTAGCCCAAATGTTGGTGAAATGATTCATTGCCTTTCTCCATAGTTTGAGATATGCTGTCAAATCATTACATATCTTAAAGTCAAATGACGAAGAAACCGTTTTGAGCAAAGACTGAACACCGACCAAGTAATCAATGTCTATTTCCTTTCCATAACTCTCAATCTGTCGAGTTTGTTCTTCAGACAACTGTTCACCAACACATCTAAATAACATCATGTTAAGCTCAACAAGATCCCTCGTGGTATGAGCTTCCTCACACCAGTTTCTGAAGGTTTTCATTCCCACGGAGTTCATCTCTTTCTCAATAGAGTACTCTTCAAGGTTCACCGCAAGTTGCCTTCCTGTCTGCATCACCTTTGAAACTGGCTTCAGCGCTTTACTTACCCTATTTAACCTAAATACTCTCCACTCGAACACACTGAATCCCGGTGGAATTATCATAGTTTGATCCAAGTAGAGTTCAAAGTGCTTACTTTGAGTGGATGCTGAGAACTGGGAAAATAGACATTCCACCCTATCTTTCAAACTTATACCCAAGGTAAACCAGAAACCGAGAGAGCCAACATTTCTTTGATCATTCAATATAATTTGCTTCTTGAGGGACTTGACCTGGCTGTTGAAGATATCTCTTCTTCTATATTCTGTAACTGGCTCAACACCCATGTGCTCCTGGATGGCAATCCCACTTTCTAACGTGTCAAGGGCACTAATCAACAACAATAACGATCGCTTCAAGTGAAAATTTGTAAAGATATGAAACAAATCAACATATGATCTCCAGGAGTTCAAAAACTTTAAATGCGACGAGCTGTGGGGAGAGTAATGGTCTTCCTGAATCAACGCTCTAAACGATATCAATAATTTTCTTGCAGTTCTTAAGTACTTCCCCACAACGAACATGTAAAAGTCATCACTGTGTAGATGAAGTTCTTCAAAGCCAGGTAGATCGTAGTGCCTGTAATTTTGAAAGGAGTTAGAACCAAGTGAAGTATCGTATGCTCTCTCCAGCCCTGCAGAAGAATGATGATCCCCCAACATGATCACAGAGTAGAGAAAGATATTCACATTGGGGAGTGAGACACTAACATCAGGAACAGCAAACCCTTCCAACAAAATTGAGATCTGTTGTTTCAAAGCAACTGAGCTCACAAGCTTTGTTAGCTCATCAAATGAATTGAGCTTTAGAGAAGTAGAAAGTATATCTCGGATGGATGAACATGACTTGATTCGATTGCGTAGCATGTGAACTCGGACCCTCTTTGAGATGATCTTAGCCTTTAGGTTCTCGTACTGTTCCCTGACAGTACTGCCACTGGTTTGAACTGTAGCAGCAACATCAATTTCTCCTTCAGCCTCCATATCAGGTTTGTCCAATGTTGCTTCAAACTTGAACCTTCCAAAAACCCTTTGGTCATTTGAGAACCTCCTTGCACTATCCCTAATTCCATCTAAGAGAACATCCCTATTAGCAGCCGCGGCCTCCATGCGTCTTTCGAAGCGTTCCTGGCGCCTTCTGTTGTCTGATATACACTTTGCTCTAAATTTAGACACCTTGTCTAGCACTTCGCTTGCCGAGAGAGTCCTTTTTCGGGAAATATAGCGCGTGGGTGCTCTTTGTAGTGATTTGGGCGGCGAGGAAAGCAGTAGAGTAGTCCTTGAAGAAGACTTAAGTGGGGTGAGTCTGGACAATATCCTCAGTGGAATTGGTGATAATGGCGTAACTCTCTCTTCGTCTTCTTGCGGCATCACTTTGAGATAATCGGGGTCAGTTTTACTGGAACTGGAGCCTATAGGAGGGAAACAGCAAGGGCTGAAAATGCTGGCTGAACTGAAGTCGCTTTGATCGTTCTTGAGAACGACTACAGTTAGTTCTCTTCAAGATAAGCAAATTTGAAGAAAATGTGGCAACCGTTGACACATTTTGCTGCAGCCTGTTAGGAGCCACAGAAGTGGTCATCCGTTGTTACAACAGATCGGAAATGGCCTGTGGAAAACAGTACTCCCATCTCATTCTACATCTAGTGCCCTCCATTATTAATCACGGCTTTGATCTGATGAACCAATACATCAGATGTTGAAGTGCCATAAAACGATCAACGTAAGTGTTGAACACTACAAAGGTTTAGCAATAGAAACATATTGTGGGTTCATTAAAGGTCGTTATAAATTGCGTTTAATAGTCTATGATTGTGGTCCTACTCAGACGATGCGGTACTTTTTCGTGGCGAAGAGTTGATCGAAGCTACAGACTTCTTCTTTCTCTTGAATTTCAAGAGCTTGCTCGCCCACTTCTCAGAACCAGTCGGCTGACTTGGGTTGAACGACGACTCCGTAGGAACAATCCCACATGGTGCCTTGATGTACATAGTGGAATTAGCATGTGTGTGTGAATGGTGGTTTGACTTGTAGCGCTGAAGCTTCTGAAGAATGTTCTTTGACTCACCGGTTGTTGGACCGATGGAGTTTTGAGAACAGTCATGGTTATCATCGCTAACAAATGGGACACTGTTGGAACTTTCAGAAGGTGATGTATAATCTGGTTTTGTTGGATCAATTGAGGCAATAGAAGGGGTTGAAGTACCACTGTGCACCTTTAGGTGGTACTTATTCAAAAAATTAGACAAGGTGTTAATTGGGGAGGTGATTTTCCTCAGTGACTCCGCAGAGCTCATAGACTTAATTGTTGATGCCTCTGTCGAGTTAGCAGCAGCATCCATTGATGCAACGTCGCCAAAATCACCAATTTCATCATCCACAGCATGGGAGGCGTTATTGGAAGTCGCATTTTGTTCATTCAGTTGCCTGAGTCTCTCCTGTTCTGAAGTGAACTTGTAGTAAATATTCTCTCTCAACAACTGTAATACAGCATTTTTGGCAGGCAGTAAAGTCAAAGGTGAATGGTAGAGAATTTTCTTGTTCTCAAATACCTTCATCAAATCAGAGTAAACATCGGATGGTAAGTTGATCTCTCTGATCGAATTGGTAGAGACATATGCGTTGATGATGTTAGTAAATTTCTCAGACAATTCGTCCTTGAGATTTTCTCTCACTTCCAGTTGCTTGACTGACTCATTGTATTCGTGCTCATCGTCAGCACAACCAATACTATCAGTGGCATCACTGTGCAGACTGTCATCGCACAGGCAGCCTCCATGTGTCGTTTGAGCATCATCACAAAATGATGACTTAAAGAGTGAATCCCATACCTCCTTGTTCTTTGGTCCTGGAAGTCTGCAAGCAGGGCCATCTGCGACAAAGTCTTCGTTGACAAATGACCTGGTGTCAAAATCATCGCCATTGACAACATTCGGTATCTCAATCTTAGGTGAAGCAGTGGAATCATTATCCAGTGAAATGGGCACTTCGTGGGATTTCTTAGCCTCAGAGATGTCTTCGGTGATATCTGGTTCCTCAACTATCGACTGATGTCTTAGTCGCAGGCCAGACGAGTTGGTGACGACCGTGGAGACGGACTGCTTACGCTGCTGTTGAAGAGCTTCGTCTTTGCACTTGAGTATAGACGACTGCCTCTTGAAGACCTTGTTCCAAATCTTTTCATAGTGAAAGATTTCAATGAGGAAGTCCAAATTTTCCTGGCAGTGCGCATCCTTAATGAACTTCTTGAACTGAGTAGTTGTGGTGGGCTCTTGTTCTTGCTCTCGCGTAGCTGAGCTAGCAGCCGCCGTGTGGTCATTGGCAAATGCTTCTTTGATATCATTTGTGCAGTCAGCATTGAGGTTGTTGTAATACTCCTCGCAACACTGGTTCACCAACTCCTCAAGCGATGGTACTTTTTGCTTGAAAGGCATTGTGTATCTTATTCAAGATTGCACAAGATGGCGGTAATGTCAAACTCGATTCTTTATAAAGCTGTCTTGTTTTGCTGATTAAATAAAGGTTAGAGCACTAAAATTTGAAAAGACTCCCCAACTTCTTCTGCAGCAATTTGCGAAGATAACAAACAATACAACAAAAAAAAACACAGAGACTAACAGTTGTCCACACAATCGGCAAAAATAGGGGAGGTTAGGACAGATTTGCAGACTGGAAAGGCTTTCTGAAACCTTTTACGACAATGAACAATCTGGTGGAAATTGAATCTGTTTTAAAATATCGAACGACGTTACGCACGTCTTGTCAACGCGACCAGTCAGCTGGCGTTTTGCATTTTCTTTTGCCAAAATTTCTTTTTCTTCTTCATGCACGTTTCTGTACACTGCCCTGAAATTTCTTTCATTCATCGCGCTTATAACTGCATTAGAGAGGTTCCAGCTTGTAGACTGGCTGGTGCCCTGGAAGCACATACGTGCCAAAGCAAAGTTACCCGGGTGATATTATTAGTTCAAATTTGCTCGTTGTGCAACTTGTGCACAGGTACACATAAGGGTACACATAAGTCTTGCTTTGGAGAATGGGCCAGCGTGTGGTAACGACAAGACTAGCGAACGATTAGAAAGCTCTAACCAATTTTGCTGATCACGTTAAGAGCTGAATGCGCTGGAAGGCGTGACTAGTTATCAACAACCAAAGGTGTAAAAGGGCCCAAAATTATTGTCTCCTTCACACCAAGAATGAAGAGTTACTTCTGAACCCGTTGGCCAAAGCCCGCGCTGGTGGCCCAGTTCACATCATTGCTCTCTGGCCCACTAGGCCTAAAGCCTAACGGCTTGCCCTTGGCGAGCTGAGCTGCAAGTGGAGTGACGAAGTCAGGGTCCGTCATGATGGGCTAACTCCCTTTTTAGCCTCTCTTGCCGAAAAGTACAATCAGTTAATAGTGGCGTGAAACAATAATTCAGCCGTATTGCTGAAGGTGCATGAGTTTCGTTTTTTTTTCTTCCTTCATGCAGGAATGAGCTTCTGGAAGAACTGATGTGAGGAAAACCGTATTTCTGGAGAGGCGCCGCTTTGGAGATTTGGCTCCTGTGACAATGCGAAAGCCAGTGATATGACGACAGTTATAGGCCGTGCGGCGTGCTAGCTGAAAAACTGAAGGAACTATGAACTGTATCTATGATGATTACAGTGCACGTATATGCCCTACTGATATTACTGGTTAAAAGGTCAACCTTCTGATCCTATTACCAGACACCATGCAGTTTGCACGCTCTTGCGAACTACTACGGCATACAACTTGATAGAGCTATTTGAAGGAAAACTTCTATAGCCCTAGAAGTGAACCAGAGAACTGCAGCCAGCTGAAGACGTATCGTTTGTTTTATTGGCCTGGGTGAGAGGGAGCTACCACCACCAAGACTCCATATTAGCGTACGTACATATCAAATTGCTACCTGTAAGCATCAAGCACTCGATAAAGTTTTCCCAGAAAGAGTCGAGGCTTCAGAAATCACTAAAATGATAACCATCACTAGCTTGATGCAATCACACTTATATATTAAAAAGGGGCTGGCATATGTAGCTCACTCGCTGGCAATGGATGCTGACAGTGATATTTGTAGCTCATTCTTCCTAAACTTACTAAAATCTAATAGTGAATTCGCCTGCTTCAAGGTCTTCTTTGGAGCAAAGGCATTACCTGACTGAGTGCCCTGTAAATTGGCAAAACTTCTGGTTCTCAGACTAGAGTCAAAACCATCTGGGCCACCTACAGAAGGACTGAGCCTTCCGCTGTAATCGGGATCAGTTGCGAATTTTGGACCATGTGATGGTTTGTAGGTTCCATTTTCCAAGGCAGATTCAACCTGAGCAGCGACCTTATGATACTGGTACTGGTTGTACTTTGCCTTGATTTTATCAACGTAGTGACTTATAAGGCTATGAACCTTTTTCAAGGTTGGCCTTCTGTAAATAAGAGCATACAACAGCGATGCTGACAAAACAACAAAACAGAAAAATGGGAACACAGACAGCGATTCATAGTCCCTATCCTCTTGAAATGATGATCTAGTTGAGGCAGGTATTCCACCAGAGATGAAACTTTTGTTCTCATTTTCACTTGGCTGAAATCCTACTTGTTGGTCTTTGAAGTCACCTGTGGAGGCTGTAATTAAACTGGAGGCATACAAGACAATTCTTCCTAGTGTCCACGATAATTCAGAACCTTTAATAGTGCCAGCACTTTGGAAAGGTATGTGGATCTCAGCATCGGTATCAAAATCTGAAGTCTCCTTCTCCGGCAGTGACGTCTCTATGTCACCTCTTGGAAGATTAAAACCTTCATGTAAGATGTTCAATACCCAGTTGGCTTTGAAGCAAGCATCCATTAACAATGAGTTTGGAACATTATTGTAATCACCATTGGCGCTGTTTTCTTCGATCTTGGACCAATCACTTTCGCAGAACGACTTGACTTTTTCATTGAACTTTTCAAAGTTGTACTCCCCACCCATATGGAACACATCGTTGGCAGTGTACCAGTATTCAGATATTCCAACAAACTTGTCTTTATAAAAGTCAATCTCTGGAGCATGAACACCATTGAAAAGACAAGGTTCATCACTACAAGGCAAATTTTTCAAAAGCAATGGATATGTCATCTTGAGACACTGCTGATAATCACCAGAACCAGAGATATCGTACGAATGGTCTTGATGTAGGAAGTCCAAAGTTGCGCCCTTTGGTAAACAAGGGTCGTAAAGTTTGGTGGTCTGAAAGTCATCTTCATCGTCATCATTGTTCTTCTCAGGAAGCATGTTGATCAGGTTCTTCAAGTGACGCTTCCGCGCTTCATTGGCGCCAAACCCCAGCCATGTGGACACAAATATATCCCATTTTTGAACTTCCCCATTGATGTTCCTCAAATATAATGAGGAAATGTCATCTCTGTGTCTCTCAATCTCTGATGCCTTGTTAGGAACAAATGATATTTGAGTTGATGCACCTCCCATATCCATGAAGCCAAAAGACTGGCGCTTGTCTTCGGGGTCATAGTCGTTCAATTGTCCCATCAAATAGTTCAAACCAATCCATCCATAGAGACCCTCTGTTTCACCATCAATGATCTGAACTTGCTCATCACAGTTATCTATTTTGAAATCAGACTCTTTTCTGATCTCTTTACAGATCTGTTTGAGCAACGTATTCTTCTTGTCTTCTGGTAAGAGTCTCATTCCTGCTGTCGCCAGGACAAATATTGGTGTATCTTTCCAAGAATCCTTGGGAATGATTTTCTCAGCGTACTCAATCAAATATTCATAGTGGTCATCCCAGACCTTGCCAGGCTTCTCGCCAAAAGTAGAAACGCCAGGCGTGATTTTGTAAGTCCAGCTTTCCTCCTGGTAGATCTGTGGTACAGACTTTAAAGCACTTGTGTCAATGTCTTTGTCCTTCAAGAGCTGTGCTGAATCTGGCCAACTGTATATCTGCACACGAGATCCAGAAGATCCAGAATCAATGACAATTCCGTAGTGGTTCGTAATCATGCTGTTCATTCAGCGGGATGTGTGCTTTTATGATTGAAGCTTCAGGTATAAAAGAATTTGGCTTTAGTTTCGAATTTCAAATTATATTGCTTACATAAGAGTAATCATGATTATATAAGCGTGTGATGACTCACCGGTGCTTCGAACCATCACCTGCCTATACCGGCATCAGATGAAAAATTCCACAAATCTTGAGCTCAACTTACCTTAGCTCAGTGGCTTTAACCTAAAGAAGCGTAGCATGTCATCTGTTTCTCTTGCGTCATCCTTCCATCGGGGCTGGATTGTTCAGAAGTTTGGTGGTACCAGTGTTGGCAAATTCAGTGAGAAGATCACCGAAGACATTGTCAAGGAATATTGCAAGAGTCACAAAGTGGCCGTTGTTTGTTCTGCCCGCTCTTCGAAGACCAAGAGTGAGGGTACCACTTCCAGACTTCTAAGGGCTGCTGATTTGGCATCCATTGATGCTGATTATGAATCCGTGCTCAAGCTGGTGAGAGAGGATCATACTGAGAATGCTCAAGCTACCATCAAAGACTCTGAGTTAAGGAATAAGTTGTTGAGTGACACAAACTACGAATGTGACCAAGTCTTGAAGCTGTTACATGCCTCTCAAATCATTGGTGAGATCTCTCCAAGAACTCTTGACTCTATTATGTCTGCAGGTGAGAAGCTAAGTTGCCTATTTATGGCTGCCCTGTTCAATGATCATGGAATCAAGGCTCAGTACATTGACTTGTCCAACATCATTGCACCAGGTTTGGATTTAACACGTACTGGGTTTGACAGTGCATTCTATACCAATCTGGCCAAGTCTTTGGCGTCAAAGATTCAGCAGCTTGAAGATGATGACGTTGTGCCTGTCTTCACTGGGTATTTTGGTATTGTCCCAGGTGGTTTGCTTAATGGTGTTGGGAGAGGTTATACTGACTTGTGCGCAGCAATGATTGCTGTTGGTATAAATGCTGACGAATTGCAGGTCTGGAAGGAAGTTGATGGTATTTTCACTGCCGACCCAAGAAAAGTCAAGACTGCCAGACTTCTGCCTAGTGTCACACCAGAAGAGGCGGCAGAACTTACGTACTATGGTTCCGAAGTCATACATCCTTTTACCATGGAGCAAGTCATTAAAGCTAAAATCCCAATCAGAATCAAGAACGTTGAGAACCCAACTGGTGAAGGTACGATCATCTATCCCGATGATGTTGGCAGAAAAGGTGAAGCCACCCCGCCCCATCCACCTCAATCTCTGGCGAAATTGGCCCCTGTGCTTGTCAAGAAGAAGGCTGCTACCGCTATCACGACGAAACACGACATCATCGTGCTTAATGTGCACTCCAACAAGAAAACACTAAGTCACGGCTTCTTAGCGATGATATTCTCTACTTTGGATAAGTATAAGCTTGTTGTTGATTTGATCTCAACATCTGAGGTACATGTCTCTATGGCATTAGAGCATACTGACAGCGAAGAGAGTAATCGTGATCTGAGGGACTGTGTGCAAGATCTGCGCAAGTTGGGTAGTGTGGATGTCACTAAGAACATGTGCATTGTTTCTTTGGTAGGTAAGCAGATGAAACAATACATCGGTGTTGCCAGTACTATGTTCACCACTCTGGCTGAACAAGGTATCAACATTGAAATGATTTCTCAAGGTGCTAATGAGATCAACATCAGCGCAGTCATTGATGAGAAGAATGCATTGAAGGCTTTACAGTCCATCCACGGCAAGCTTCTGGATTTGAAAACACAAACAGTTCCTGCTTTGAACGAACGTATTGAAGCTCTAAAGTTTGAAGCTGATGCATAGCCTTATGTAAAAGAGAAATAGAGTGACTACATTTTTTAAGCTTGCGACGTATATGCACCGAATCACTTCGGATCTAGAAGACGAAGATTTGGTCCCCAGCTTTGGAAACTGGTTTGGCCTTTTGGTAACCCAACTCAAGAGCTCCTTTCTTCACACCGCTGGTCATACCTGGTGGACCACAGATTAGTAAGTTAGTCTTTGGTGTAGGGGCTGGCAGGAACTTGTTTAGAATATCATTGGTAATGTAACCAACACCACCCTCCCAGTTTGGTGGTGGTCTATCCAAAAAGTAGTAAACTTTGATGTTAGATCTCTCCTTAACAATCTTATCAAGCTCAGGCTTCAACAAGATGTCAGCTTCAGTTTGGTTACCATATAGTAGCACAACTTCTGTGTTATCCTCGAGGTTTGATGCGATTTCGTTGATAATTTGGTACATTGGGGTAATACCAGTACCACCAGCAACCATAGCAAGGTGAGTAGACATGTTGGTGGTGTATTCAAAGAAACCCTTTGGGCCCCTCACATTGATGTGATCACCAATCTTTAGCTCAGCGATGTGCTTAGAGATGTTACCTTGCTCATATGACTTGATCAACAAGTCGAAATAACCCTTTTGAGCATCATTGGAAGTTGGGGTGTACGATCTGGTGATCTCTTTACCATTGATGGTAGCCTGAATGGAAATGTGTTGGCCAATTGGAAGGCCAAGCACATCAGTTGGTCTAGGAAGAGCAAATCTATAGACGCCAGAGTTGTGGGAAAGCATGGTTTTTTGGATCAATGGGAACCGTTGGAACTTCTCCTTGTTTAACACCTTGCGCTCCTTAGGGGAGCTCAGGAAGACATAGGCTAGAACAAGAGCCAAAATGGTGACGAGACCAGCAATCAGTGGAACAGACATTGTCAGAGTATATTCAATTGGCCTGTGGGAAACGGTGTGAGGTGAATACGGGGAAGACCTTGCAATTTTATAAAGTACTTGTCCAATAGAGTTTTTTTCAAATGCCTTGATTTGGTACAAATATCCCTGAATTTCCAACGGGGAAAAAGGACATTTTAACTTAATCAGGCAATTACATGGATAAAAATCTCCAGCTAATAGACCTGATAAATTGAGTATTTACTGATCTGGTTTCCCGCTAGTTTTTCCCTTTGAGACTGCTCAATTATGGCAGATCACTGTAAGTAGAAGACAGAGTCAGAAGTACAGAAGATTATCACGTGTGTGCCCACACATACTCACGTGCAACTCCTTATCTCTTTTCGCGAAATATCAAGATGTCCACTCATAGATAAAGGTTCAAAATGTCTAAAAACTCAGTTCATTCAGTACATTGTTGGCTTTAACTAATACACACTACGTCACTAACCAAATGTCACCTAAGAAGGGCACACCACAGCAGAAGTCATTTTCTGAAGCTGTGTCTGTCTCTTTGGGACTCTCGAGCTCTTACAGTCCGAAGAGTCAAGGTCTCGACCAGACTCAGCTTTTGGGCAGATCCTATCTTGGGTTCAGCACGCATAGACCCAGTAAGGTCAGCATTGAGGACTCTCCGACTAACGATAAGTCACTTCATGACCAGACAGCGTTCCTTGCTGATGATGATGACTTTTACGAAGATGCTTATGGTGGGTACAGTGGCAGCGGCAACGACTTAAACAGAATAGAATCTGTCATTGAGGAGGAGGAGGTTGATGAATCCTCTGAGTTACTCAATAACACGCCACCACAAATGTTCAAGTCATACTATTCTAGCCCAAGTGACCTTGAGGCGCAGCCAAATCAAACCTCCACGCATACAATTGCATCAACCTATGCCGACAACAAAGTCACAATTGCGAAAATAGTGAGTTACATACCCAGTGTTATTTTAGGTTTACTCTTGAACATCCTTGATGGCTTATCTTATGGTATGATTATATTCCCGATTGGAGAGAAGATTTTCAGCAACTTAGGATCAGCAGGTCTCTCGATGTTTTATGTCTCCTGTATTGTATCCCAACTGGTGTACTCCCTTGGAGGTTCTGCTTTTGGTGCGGGTATTGGTTCTGAAATGATTGAAGTGACCCCATTCTTCCATACAATGGCTGGTAATATTGCACGTTCAATAGGCGAAGATCATCCAGATGCTGTTATTGCCACTACGATTACCACTTACGCGATCAGTTCGATGTTTACTGGTGTTGTTTTCTTCTTATTGGGAAAGTTTAGACTGGGCCAACTGGTTGCATTTTTTCCAAGACATATCTTGATCGGATGCATTGGTGGGGTCGGTTACTTTTTGGTTATTACTGGCATTGAAATCAGTTCAAGATTGGGCGCGTTTGAATATAATTGGAACTATCTTTCCGACTTGTTCGAAGCTTCTGTTTTCACCAAGACGATCATCCCTATTATTCTCACCATTGGTCTAATTGTGATGCAACACTTCAACCACAACTCGCTGGTACTGCCTAGTTTTTTCATTATTGTGTTTGCACTAACACATTTGATCATTCTCATGGTTCCACAGTGGGATTTAGACATTGCCAGGGCCGCTGGATACATGTTCAGCGCAGATAAAGGTTCCGCTTCGGCCCCTTGGTATGACTTTTACAATCTTTACGATTTCAAAATTGTTCATTGGTATGTGATTGTCCAGCAGGTTCCATCCATGCTTGCGCTTACATTTTTCGGTATCCTGCATGTCCCAATCAATGTTCCAGCTTTAGCTGTCTCAACCAAACAGGATGACGTGGATGTTGATAGGGAGTTGATTGCACATGGATACAGTAACTTTATCAGTGGCGCTATTGGGTCTATTCAGAACTACTTGGTCTATACAAATAGTTTGCTGTTTATCAGAGCGGGCGCAGACTCCAGAATTGCAGGTGTCATGCTTGCCATTGCCACTTTTGGTATACTTCTAGTTGGGCCTATTGTCATTGGCTTCATTCCAGTTTGTGTTGTTGGTTCGCTTATCTTCCTGCTTGGTTATGAACTTTTGAAGGAGGCACTGTGGGACACATGGGAGCGTGTGAACATGTTTGAGTATATCACCATTGTTGTCATTGTCCTAACAATGGGTGTTTATGATTTTGTGATTGGAATTGTTGTGGGGATCATCATTGCCTCTTTCCATTTCCTCTATGAGAATACCAAGATCCCAATAATCTCAAATGAGTACACTGGCGAAGTTGCTAGGTCCACCGTCATTAGACACCCTTTACAGAGACAGTTTCTTTCAAACATAGGAAAGCAGATTTATGTGTTGAAATTACAAAGTTTCCTATTTTTTGGAACAATTGGCAAAGTGGAGCACAGCATCAAGAACCTCTTTGAGACTGACAAATACAACGAGAACCCTATCAGATACTTGGTTTTGGACTTTAAGAATGTTTTAAATGTTGATTTCAGTGCTGCAGAGGGGTTCATGAGAATTAAGAAATTCATTTTAGACCACAATGCATTCCTAGTTATATCACTTGGTGACAAGCCTTCCATTTTCCACTCATTGCAGAATGTTGGCATCTTTGAGCCAACTACAAGCGCTGAATCAGAATTAGGAAAGATCCAGATATTTCAAGACTTAAACACCTCTTTAGAATGGTGCGAGAATGAATTTCTTGCCAAGTATAAACAATTGCAGAGTAAATTCAGAAACAACACACATCTGATCAACTACTCCCAGATATATAAAAAGCCATCAATCAGTACTGCTGGAAGATCAATTCCGATAAATACACCAAGAAACACGAACTTCATGCAACAGGCCCAAATTGCATACAAGAAGGAGGCTAGTCTAGAGGTGGCTACTGCCCATTCCAACATTGAACAAGGTGAGAATTCTAATACAGTTCATACCAATCAACCTTTATCATTGCTTTTATTCGCTCTTCAGGGTTTGAGTTCAAAAGATCAAGAGTACTGGCAAGCAGTGGTACCTTTCTTCACTAAACTTGAGGTGCTGAAAGATGAGTTCTTCAGTGTTGATACTTCTAAATCTTACTTCATGTTGATCGAATCAGGCATTATCACTTTGACATATAAAATCAATGAGTCAGCCAATATTTATGAGACTTACTTACCTAGAACTATCCTTGGCCGCTTTGACAACGATGACTCTGGTAATGATAGATTTGACATTGAAATTAGGGCCAAGAGAGATACGACTGTGTGGATTTTGAATAGTGAGGATTTGAGTACCCTGAAGAAGAAGAAGTTAGATGTCTTTAACGAGCTACTGTTAGTTATCATGGGATTAAATGACGAGAGATTTGAAAATGTTACTGGCTACTCGCTGATTAGTACATAGATACATATGTTAATACTACCGTAGATCAAACAATTCACTGTGTAAGACAAAGGGGTTAGGTGAAAAACAAAGAATAACTTTTCTATTCCGGTATTACGAGGGCCCTTGAAGAAGTTCCCCGCAGTGTTTATCATGTTTCCATCTTTTGTTGACTTTTCTCGTATTGTTACTTAAACACGCGCTCAAGTGAACATCCTGTGTATTGACAGATAGAAGGTTCAAGTCACCCCCCATAACTAGCAGAGAGTGTCCTTATCATCATGTGTATTTTGCTAACAACAAACGGAAACAAGGACTATCCCTTCATTCTGGTATCCAATCGAGATGAGTACTTTAAAAGGGCCACTAAACAGGTTCATCCGCACGAGTACAACAATCAACTAATCATTTCACCTTTGGATATGGCTAGGGGAGATCACGGTACTTGGTTAGCTTTAAACCCAGAGAATAGGAAGTTTGCTATCCTTGTGAACTTTCGAGAAGGTATCAAGGATACAATCAACCCAATATCTAGGGGTGTCTTGCCTTTGGACTATGTCACATCTCTAAGAGGAAACACTAAGAGTCAATATTTGACAGAATTGATCTTGAAATACAAAGATGAGAATCTTTTGACAAAAATTGGTGGCTTCAATTTGATGTTTGGTGACCTGGTAAACAACCGATTTGACATCATCTCAAACAAAAATGACAGTGACTTCAAGATTTTCTCAGAGGTACCAGAGTATCATGGACTCAGTAACAGTTCTTTCGATGATCCTTGGCCTAAAGTACAAATAGGGGTGTCCAAACTACAGGAACTAACACAAGAATACAATAGAAGAAGACAGATACATTTATCAAAGACAGACCTGGTGGACCAGCTGTTTGACTTACTGTCATACAATACTCTGGGAAACGTCACTGATGATTACCAGGCAAATTTTGGAAACATAAAAAGGTCAATCTTCATTCCACCTTTGCTCGTTCGTGGCTACAACAGAAACAATTCAATGGCGGGGAAGTACTACGGAACAAGGACGCAGACAGTGATCTTAGTTGACAAGAACCACCATATTACATACATCGAAAGGAACTTACACTCAAGTGACGACCTTGACGAAGACCCAAAGTTCATCACTTATGAGTTTGATTTAGATCAAAATAGGGAGAATGGGAACAGCCATTACATGTGAAGATAGTTGATCGTCGTCAGGCGCATATATCTGAATCAAGTTGGGAGTATGCTCTAGTATCTAGCTTTTACTAGCAATTATGAATAATGATTAATCGCATCCCTTGTAATTTCTGCAAACAGATCACTCTGACTGATACAAAAGCTATGTGTAATCGTGTCATTTCTGGTGAAAATGACATTAGCTCTCTCGCACAATGATTCCTTGATATCCTTCTGTGTAGTATCGTGCACCCATTGATCTGGTGATGTAAAAAAGATCCATGTATCTATATGTTTCTGTCTCGAGAAGAAGTCTCGATGATACTCCCAATCCGATTGAATTGTCAACATCTCTTCAGTAGCTAAGCCCAGGCTCTGCTCAACATATTTGTGATTAGTGATGAAGTGTTTTGTGATATCTTTCGCCCCTTGGAATTCTGTCTTGATTGCTTGTTCCACCAGAGCTAGTGTAAATGCATCTGGTAGAAGTCCTAACATTCTGCTCAAACCACCAATGAGTTTGTGAATCCACGGAAAATTGCGCACAACCGGATGCAGAATTGAACCTTTGGTGGAGATGTGAATGTCAATGATAGTAGGTGTGATAAAACCTATGAATTTGTAGTTGAGTTCATTGCAAGTGAGATTAATTACTCTTTGAGAGATCCAGCACCCAACAGAGTGACCCATGATGTAAACTTCTCTGTGTTTACCTGCATACTGTTTGATGATCTCAACTTTGTGTTGCACTTGCTCACTGAGTGAGTAGATTCGCTGGTTCTCTATTGCATTTGGTTCAGAACAGAAGCCAGCATGAGCTATCCCCAGAACTTCAAACTTTTCAGCAAAGCACGAAAGGTACTTTGAATAAAACTCAATAAAACCTGGATTTCCAGGAATAAACACAAGTAATGGAGTGTTTGAAGTCACTTTACTGGGTATACTCTGATAGATGGTGCTTTTGAATGGAGTTGTGATTGTTTTGATCATCGTATTGAAGTTTTGGTTCGAGAAGTAAAAAGGGAAGGAAAAATTTCAAAATGGCAACAAATGGTGTCGACATCATGATGAGTGAGCCGGACAAGAAGAAGAAAAGAGTCTCTGCGGAGGAACAAATCCTGGAATACGTCAACAACCTCGAGGTTGATGAAAATGATCTTACGACTCTTGACATTGACTGGCTAAATGCACTTGCTTTCAAGCTGAAGAAAGAGTTGGCTCTTAATTTAGACATGAGGGTCAAGTACAGTCATGATCCTATCAAGTTCTCAGAATCAGAATTCCGATTGACCACCTTGATCAAGGAACTGACAAATATCACTGAGGCTAACCCACCACTTTACAAGAACTTTGTCGAATTATTAAAGGAAACACTGAAAACGCTGAATGAGCACCCTGGGGTGGAAGTTTGGGAGTCCCTGAGAGCACTATACAATGACCTTTTGGATATAGAAGATCTTGAGTCCAATCAGGACATTCTAAAACTAATTATTCAGGACGATTTCAATATCATGACAGCGTTGGTATCAAATATCGACTATGAAGAGGGCCGCTCAATTCCAGAGCTTGATATCATTGACAGCGTTGTCACCATGAATCACCAAGAACTTGGGAGATCCATTCTCCATAACGAAAAGTTTGTTGGAGGATTGCTGAATCTGATAAAGCAATTCAAAGGCAATAACAACTTCGCAAACCAAGATGTAGCCATTGACATCGTTTCTAAAGTTGCTCAGATTGATGACAAGGAGTTTCTTCATCTATACCCAACCACTGTTGAACTGTTACTAATTCAGTTATCGCGATTTAAAGCTGTTTCCTCTTCGTTGAATGAAGCGCAATCTGATTTCCTTGATACCTTGACTCTCACTTTGCGATTATTACTTGGTTCCAGGAAGGGTGTGTCATTGTTTGTGGAGAACGAAGGCTTTGAATTACTGGCAATCCTTTTGAAAAACTTGAAGAAGGGACATGGCCTCACCGCTTTTGCCAAAGTTTTAAATGCAGTTCTTGAGACTGATGATGAACAACTCAAGTTAAGTATTGCTTTGGAGGTGATTCGATCAAGTGAATTTCTCAAGAAGCTCTTCAAGAGCTTTCCAGGAAATAGGGACCCAGACTCGGTGTATCAGTTGACGAAGTTTCTGGAAAAACTAATTGCTCTACTACCTTTTGAGTCAACTGAAAGACTACGACTTGTCAACAAGCTACTTGTAAATCAACATCTTCAAAGGTTGGATGAGATTGATCGTTTCTTTACTCATGCTATTAATTCAGACTTCTCCTACTCTGATGATGACAGCTACACCGATCGAGTGTGGCAAGGTTTGGGAATTGTTCAAAACATAAGCGCTATCAAAGCGTGGCTACTTTTGGAAGACCATTCTATTAGAGACGAGCTAAAAGATTTGGTTGATCTGGATAAGTTACAAATTGTACTTGGGGCACGGCAAGAGGAGTTAGAATCGCTTTCAAAGGTAGTTGATGATGTCTGCATGAAGCACGATATTACGGTACAAATGGAGACCGTCAAGGATCTGATTCAGGCTCTGTGAATGGTACAGGCAAAAAGTAATACAAAAAGACGGGGTTGGATCTTGATTTGATTTACCCTAGTTAGTAAAAAAACGTTGTAACCGTTTTTCGCCATTTTTGCACACATGTGTCAGAATTTCCGAATCAGGTAAATTACTTGCACGGATTGCCGAGTGCTGCTTCCCGAACCAGTACTTTGGCACAAGGCCGCATTTTTTTCATTTCCTTGGAAAGTGGCGATTTCCTTGCAACCAAATCTTGAAAGTTATAGACGTACAACTAAACGCTTCAAGCAGAGACGCTTACTTTTCTTGAAGACCCAGAACCTCAGCACATACGTCCACTAAATTTTACTGCCACAGATATACGAACGATCTGGAAACGATTTTTATCTGGTGAATCACAGGTCGTACATTTGGTGGAGATATATACGGCGATTCATACTCTGCTTACAAACGTTACAAGGAGGCTACCAAGTCTACAAGTGGGACATTCTGTATTCTAGTCAGACAGATCGTTGAGCTATACTGTGTCCATTCAGAGAGCTCTTCCTTCCCAAGAAGAGATAGGCACTCCAAGATCCACATGTCAATAAGAACAACAACACTTCACCCTCACCCCGAGGTTCAGGAAGATGCAGAGAATCATTCGACACACTTCGACCAGAATAATTTAAGACCCACAGAACTTGGGCTTGGTATAATCCGCGATCCTCATGAAGATGATGAAGAGGCGGATGATTACTATCAGGGTCCTGAATCACGAAACCTACTTCCTCCTTTACCCTCACACGATTCACCTCATACCAGCCCTATTACAAATTATGCTGATCAAAATCCAGCAAGTGATACCACAGATACACCACTAATTTCACCCGTTAGTTATATCACTTCGCCACTAACATCACAATCCAACCTCACATCAGAGCTGGAGTTGAACACAGAAAGTGCGAATTCTCCAAAGCGTAACAAGTCCACTAAGTTTTCAACAGCAACAGGGGGGGCAGTAGATGAAGTCTTGAGCTACTCTCCTGCAATCAACATTCAAGAGAGATTTGAAGTATGTTTGGAGATCCCGCTCATCAATGAAGCCAATGCTGCTCCAAGAACGATAGAGGATAAGATTAAACTCTATGAGAATGTCCAAAGAAAGGAGATCTTGGAGTTCGACAAAACTCTCAGCAACTTGAAAAGTGGTGGATGGATGACAGAGGGTGAGATTTCCCAATTAGAGAGTGCCAAATTTGACAACTTCAACAGATGGGAGACTAAGATCAAAGATCTTAAAAGTTCGATTCAAAAGAGACCCATTAATCCGATCTCCTTGAGTGATGGAGCTTTGCCAGTTCGTGGGACTGATGACTATTTTAGCTCTAGCCAGAGACCAAAGGCTAAGGTCGTTGGAGGGGAGGAACACGTGGTTACTTCACCAACACTACAGAATCTCGAGCGGAAGTTTTCCTCTTTGAACATTGTGAACAGTAGGACATCTTAGATTGATTGTTTGACTGTTAGTGGTTGTTTTATTTTGGTTTATTTGTGTCATGCGTTCTCTTGTATTATTTTGGACTGTTTGATATGGCAGACTGTCAGCTTTTGTTACAGCTGCTTGATACCGTGTTTGGAGTTATTAGCTAGCTAGAATCATTTAATTATTGCATTTGTTTCAATTCATAGAGCACTGGTAGTTCTCTGTTTTTTCAGGAAATGAGTTACTCGTGGACTTTTTAAACTAACAATTTAAGTACTTTATAGAGAGAATTGGCGGCTTTGAGGCACATAGTGTATGCCCCAGTTGCACACAAAACAGTGCGAGCAAAGTTCCCTCTTGTAAGCGATTGCAATGAGAAAAACAAAGCTACATTAGTAGTCGCTAGCAGCTGAAAATCATACGTATTGTGCTTTAGTTATGATACTTAATCATGGTTTCCTTAATCCGCATACGCTCAAAAGCTACAGAAACAGTATCTACCATTGTCAGCAACTGGTACAATGCTTCCTGCACTCAAGGGGCAAGCTCAGCCTGACACTCTCCCGTAGTAAAAAATGAAGCAGTTATACATCAGTTCTTTGGAAAGTCATCCATGTTAATCTTACCTGACTCAACCCAAGTTGGATCAATTAGCTCTTCTCTACTTTCATACAAAAACTTGTAACTTGTCTTGATAGTACCATCGCTAACTCCCAACTTGTCTGCAATCTTGGATGGATGTAAGTCAGCTTTGAAAATAATGACAACCAAGTAGATAATAGCAGCTGCAATAGTGATAGGAGATCTACCAGCCAAAACACCAGTTTCTTTACAGCGTTTGGCAATATGTTCAGCCGCATTAGACAACTGAATACCAAGACCCAAATGAGAGCAAAATCTTCTAATAAGATCCTCCGCAGATGTCTGGGATGATTGGATGTTTTCTGGTGTATTGAGATGGGCGTTGACTTGGTGCTTCTTTTCTTCCAGCAACTTCTTTATTATGCCAAATGCTTTACCAATGTCCTTCTTCGGCACTCTTGTTAGTGTACCCAATTCTTTAAACGTTCTATCGACATGAGCTTTGCGGCATCCCACGAGAATGACAGCAGCCATTATACTCTCTTGAGACTTACCCTTCAAAGTCTTCTCATCATGCGTTAGCTTATACGCCTGTTTGGCACCATCTTGAACAATTCTAGGCAATTGGGCCGCATCACACATCATTGAGATCTTTGCATAAGCAGCTTGTAAAGCATTATCCTTCTTATCCACCACACTCTTGTTCTGGGCCTTATTCAAATCTCTCCCAGTTCTTCCTGCTTCCCCCTGGTAGCCAATCATGGTAGATAACTGATTACCGTCTAGCAATGGATTGCTAGCTTCACCGACACGACTTGGATCATCACCATTTTGATCATCGTTGGAAAACGTACGCCATTCTGACCTAGTATCCACTATCCTGTTGGAAAGTACTAGACCACACAAGGCACAGACAACATCACCTTCTGCAAATCTTTCGGCCAATTCTGGAGGGAAAACTTTGCATTCTGGGCACGATAGCACGATACTAAGGTCAGGACCCTCCTTCTTTGTAGCGATTGTTGCCATTCTACCGTGGTCTATCTGACTGAGGGGCAATGTGGTTCTTATCAATTAATAATACCTTCAGAAGTAACTAAATACCTGAAGCTAACGAAAAAGTGAGTTGATAAGGACACTGAAAGTCAACACCAGTGCACAGAGAGATTGATTAACCTCGGAAACTGGTTGGGAAGGTCAGTCTGAAGTACAATCTCTGTTTGTGATTGATAAAAAGTGAACTTGACTCAACCTTTAGTTCGTTTTTTGCTTCTCAAGTAATCATCTTGAGTCGGAACTTTAGCTACTTTTGTAATGTGTATATTCCGAGGGCGATGAGCCCTTTAAAATTTTTTCGAAAGGAGCCTCATCTAAAGGTATTAAGAATCCTAGAGAACAGAAGCAAAAATGAGATTAAAGAGTGAGTGTTAAGCCTTTACGAAGTTGATAATCTATCCCATGATACTAACTTGCTATAGAACCCGTCAGTAAAAGAGGTACCACTCGTATGAGAGAGGGTATCAAGAAGAAGGCCGCTGCACACAATAGGAAACAAAAGAAGATGTCCAAGAAGGATGTTACATGGAGATCCAAGAGTAAAAAGGATCCAGGTATTCCAGCTAGCTTCCCATATAAGGACAGAATTGTTGCAGAGATCGAAGATAGCAAGAGAGCCGCAACTGAAGCTAAAGATCGCCAAAGAGAAGCCAGAAAAACTGGGGTTTTGACTGGTGAGGATCCATCCATAATGGAGGATGATTACGAAGACGCAGAGGAGCCAAGTGACGCACTTGCTGCCTTATTGGCCAGTGCTCAGCAAGCTGCCAAAGATTATGATGGCGAAGACTCAGACGAAGATATTGAGGACTCTGAAGAAGAAGAGTTGGAGATTGTTGACTACACCATCAGCGATGATGAAGATGCTGATCTAGAAAAAGAGAAGTCCAGAAAGGCTTACGACAAGATTTTTAAAAAGGTTGTTGAGGCTTCTGATGTCGTGTTGTATGTTCTAGATTCAAGAGACCCAGAAGGAACAAGATCCAGAAGAGTTGAGGAGGCTGTCCTACAGAGCCAAGGAAAGAGACTAATTTTAATTCTTAACAAGGTTGACTTGATTCCAAACCATGTTCTTGAACAATGGTTGGATTTTTTGAAATCGAGTTTCCCAACTATTCCTTTGAGGGCTGCGCCAGGTTCCACCAATGCGTCCTCATTCAACAAGACATTGACCCAAACTGCCACTGCCAATACTCTATTGACTTCATTGAAGTCATATGCAGCCAAGTCTAACTTGAAAAGATCCATTATTGTCGGTGTTATTGGATATCCTAACGTTGGTAAATCTTCCATTATTAACTCACTAACATCTAGACATGGTGGTTCTTCCAAAGCGTGCCCAACTGGTAACCAAGCTGGTGTTACAACCTCTCTAAGAGAGATCAAGGTTGACGGTAAGCTCAAAATCTTGGACTCACCAGGTATTGTCTTCCCACAAGAGAGCAAGAAAAAGTCCAAGACTGAACAAGAGGCCCAACTGGTGTTGCTGAATGCGCTTCCACCGAAGGACATCAAGGACCCAATTCCAGCCATAATACTACTCCTAAAAAGATTATCAAAATCTCCAGAGATGGTGGATAGCTTCAAGAAGTTCTATGAAGTGCCATCCCTTGCTGACTCGGATGTCAACGAATATGCAAAGCAGTTCTTGATTCACGTTGCTAGAAAGAGAGGCAGACTTGGTAAAGGTGGTATTCCAAACCTACACGCTGCAGGCCTTAGTGTCCTGAATGACTGGAGAGATGGTAAGATTGTTGGTTACACTCTCCCAAAGTCATCTAAAGAAGCCTCATCTGCTCATGTTATCAAAGGGGCAGGTTCGGGTACTGCCCCTTCGGTTGAGCAGACTACTATTGTCAGCCAGTGGGCTAAGGAGTTTGATCTAGATGGCTTGTTTGCTAGTTTGGATGGCAGCAAGGGCGAGTAGATGAGAGAACAGCTTCATCATCGGAATGCATTGTATAGTAGACATTAAGGATTACATAAACTCTGTAGTCAATAGTCAACCATTTGAATGTAGTCAAAATCTGAAGTTACCCGGCTTATCTTATGTGTTTCAAAAGCGTGGTAACCACAGACGATAGACCAAGCAAGCACTAACAGCACACAGCAAATGTGCATTTCTCCTGCAGCAGTGGGCGATCGATACTCGTATAATGGAGAGCTGTGCACGGTTAGATTTATTGGTGAAATTGCTGCTTGGCCCAGTGAAACCGCTTATGGTGTCGAGTGGGATAACCCCAACAAGGGTAAACACAACGGGGTCTTCAATGGAGCTATTTACTTCCATACTACAGGAAACCGAAACACAGGTAGTTTCATAAAAGAAAAGAAGGCTAAAGACTCGGAATATCGTTTCTATGATGCCCTTATTGCAACGTACGGTACCCCATTTGAGAATCAAGAAATTAAAATTGGATCAAAACTCGTTGAAAGCTATGGATTCGATCGATTGCAGCAGCTACAGAGCGACTTCCATTTTTTGACCAATATATCATTGAGCAGAAAGTGTTTGAAGGGTGGATTGACGCCGAAAGAGGCGGAAATTTTATCTGAGAGACTCAAGAATCTGGAGGAACTGGACCTTTCTTACAATCTCTTTACTGATCTCGGAGAAATTCTAAGCATTATGGCACCCCTTGATCTGAAGAAGGTCAACTTGACTGGGAATCGTTTTGAGAAAGTGTCTTTTCACCCTTGTCCAGCACTTACATCATTGAATTTGACAATGACATATCCCTCAGATGAACTTCTGGAGTGCATTCCATTAATTGCACCTAACATCGAGAGCTTATACCTCACAGACAACAAGTTTGCAGAGTTTCATCACAGCTTCACCGAACTACCCAGATTGAACCATCTGGATCTATCGATGAACGAGCTGGTAACAGTTCCCGCAAAACTATCAGATATAAATGCTATCACAAGCCTCAACTTGAGCGAGAATCTCATTACAATTGATGGCAACACCGCTAGATTCGAGAAAATAACAAGACTGGATATAAGAAGAAACGAAATTAGAACCTGGGAAGATATGATGAACCTTCGTGCTTCATTCCCTAATCTCACAAGCCTCAGAATAAATGGCAACCCCCTGTTTGATGACAAGACGATGGAAGAGGTTGAGTACTTTATACTTGCCCTCTTTCCCGAAGTCTTTGAACTAAACGGAGTATTAATCACGCGACAAGAGCGAATGAATGCAGAACTCTACTTTTTAGCCAAAGTCAATGATAGCGATTTTGACTTTGAAGAGAAGATGTTGGGCCAACTTGCTAGGAAATATGGAAGAGATATCAGGAGATCAAGTATAACGAGGCGTACAAACACAATTAAGTCAAACTTAATAGCTCTGGCATTGACAAGAAATGATAATGTGATAAGAATTGAAGTTGCTGATTCTTTGGAGTTCTTGAGGCTCAGAGGTTGGATCGCAAGAATCTTCAACATTAGCATCTTAAAATTCGAAGTGTCATATTTTATTGGGAACATAAAGGAGGTTCTCAAGAATGACATCTCCTTGATATCTTCCTTCGAATTTGAACAGGATCAGGTACTGCTAATTGAGGATATTGAATAACTTTATTTTACAAGCTTACGATTTCATAACCAAAGATCATTATCATAGAGTTGTCTAGTCTAACTGAAAGTTCCACAAACCATCGCCCAAGTAGTGAATCATTTCAATACCAATACCCTTATTAATGCTCTTGATCTCCTCAGTACTCATGATGAGCTTCCCAATAGCAAGGGCATGCTCCTTCCCCTCAGCATAAATTGCCACCAATGTATCCTTCTCTAGACCTGGAGCTTCCGGTAGTTCAGCTCCTGGAGATGTCAGACCAGGACACATGATGTTCGCGCCGGAGAGTACGAACTTGATGGCACCCCTGTCCACTTTGACAGAAGGGAAAGCATCCGGGTACTTGTGGACATACCTTAGAGTTGGAATCAATTCGTCAAATTGCTGGAAGAAAACAGCATTGCCGTCAGAAAGGTATATTTGAATCTTGTCCTCACACTTAAGTAGCTCAACTTGTGACTTCTTGGGCACGATGTCATCAATGACAGCCTCTAGTGGTCCAAACTGGGAGACGAACTTCTGCTTCAAGTGTCTTTGGACGGATGACTTGACGTTGGATCTGGTGTGGATATCCTCTTTGGTAAATCTTATTAGCCCAGTTAGAATAGGTAATTGAGTAGATCAATCGTGTAAACTTACTTCTTGAACATTGTTGCCTAAAATGGGTGTTGTTTCGATCTGTTTTCATGTTCCTTACCTTTTTAAATTTTTTTCAGTTTCTGGCTGAGATAGTTGTTGACTGACTTGTTACAGAAAGATTCATCTACAAAAAGTTAGTTAACAGCAAGCACCAAGTGTCTTAGCCAACACTCCCTACTTAAAGAGAACAGCTACGTAACACATAGGGCGAGTAACAGTACATTGTAACTATACTTCAATTGGGTAATGGCGATCATTGCCTAGTTAAATCAGTGTAAAAGAAGAAAGTTAGGCTACTCGCTATACATATCCTTCAGTTAGCACTTAACTAACACATACCCTCCGCTGAAAGCTCAGCTGAACCGCCACTTTCACCAAAGTCGATACATCACCAAATCTCTGCTCATGGCCTCACAAAACAACAGATTTGGAAAAAAAGAGTTTCTCTATTATAAAAGAGAAAAAAAAAGTGCCAAAAATTCCCTTAAAGTCAGATCTCAAGGATCAACTGAAAGAAGGGTCGTGGTTAAAGTTTTCAACCAGCAAAAACACAATCTCGGACGAATCCTCACTGATATGCGTATTTCCCGAGCATAAGGATGAAGAAAGTGAAAACAAGAATCAAAGAAAGTCAGTTTTTCGCAAGCTTTTATACTTTTTTGGGCTCTGTGTAAATTTCAGCACGGGCTACATGCTACCAAAAAGAATACTACAACAACCTTCTTGACTATAAATTCATGAACTCTTCGTCGCTTTCACTCAAAAGACTCATTGATCTCTCTTGCATCTGCTTCTCACACTTTACGGCCGTCTTTGACGGTTCTGTTATTAACATTCCTTTGGGAGTGGAGTGATTTTTATCATAAACCACGATCGAAGAGCCTGTCTCCAAACACTGTGCCTTACTCTCAAACTCAGAAATCAGCTTATCCAGCCGTCTAGAAGATTGAGAGCAACAAATACGAATAAATCTTCTAAAATTCTTTGTTGTAGAACTGGAAGATATCTCGCCAAAAACCTCCGACTTGGCTGATAGACTTGGATCGGGAGCAAGGCCAAATGAGCCACTAACATAAATCCCAGTAAGAAATTCATTATGTTCCCTTGCAGAAAGGAACCCAGCATCCCCTGAGAGGTGGTTTGTGTGGACACGATCACTTTGAGGTAGAGTGGTCATCCGACTTGCCCTCCTCTTCCTCTTCTCTCCTGATAGCTCAGACTCTTGAGGTTGTGAGTCCAAATCAATAACTTGGGAAGGTCCTATGGTCAGATCCACGGTTTTGTTTTTCATGGTTGCGAGTCTTTTCATTTTATAACTGTCCTTCAAGAGATTAGTAATATCCACCTTTGGTACAATTGCATCAATAGAGGTAATCGAGGCTTTATGGGCACTTCCCTCTCCATGTTCACTGGATGCAACCGAAAGGGCGTAAGAATCCTTTCCAGACTTGTTCTCCGCCTCATCATTAGCTAGCTCCAAGAATCCTTTGTGACCACTATTGTTTTCACCAAGATCATGTGGACCATCTTTATCGTCTAACTCTTCAAAGTTCAGAACATAGTGTGTTTCAGTCATTTTTGTACGCGGTTTGGTCTCATTCTCAAGTCGTGCCTGCTCCAGTATCCCATCAAGTGAATCATCAAGACCACAACCAATATCAGAACCAGATATAAACGTGGTAATATCTGTTTGAGGAGAGGCTACTATCTGCGCGAGTTCTTGTCTCTTATCAGCAATTACCAAGATATCATCAAGGGAATCCTTTTCAGACTCATATGCTATCACCAAAGAGTTTCTATCAGCCTCTTCGCTATCTGATTCAAGAGAAATACTCACGGCTGAGTTAGTATCTGTGTTGTCCTCGTGCTCCAGCTTTCTTTGTTTGAGAGGTGAGCTGCTTAATTGTGTGTGCTTTCTCTTCTCTAAACTCTTAGGCGAGGAGCAAAATGACACTGACTTCTTTGGAGAGGAAGAGTTTCGAGCCAGAATTTGAATTTCGTCATAACTAATCATCTCATTGTCTGGTTTTGTTGCTTTATGTATATCAAATAAAGGTTTGATCAAAGCACTCTTATCAGATGAAGACCCGAAAAGTGACTTGGTATTAGGTGTGGAGCGCAATCTATGTTCGCCTTTACTACCAGTCGAGTCCACTCCCTCTTCATCGGATAAAAGTGAGATATTAGTAGTCATAGTGCTGTCAGCACTAGAATCTCCAACCTTTTTGAGTAGCTTGGATGAACTAACGAAACCAGTATTCACATTCTCAGGCATGAAGAATTTCTTGGATGTCTTTGGTTTGGGAGGTTCAAATTTTTGCTTGGAAGAGACCTTTGTAACCTTTTCTGCCTTGACTTTCTTACCTTTAGACCAGTTCCCCAACATGGCTTGGGTGGCATACTTGATGACTTCATCTTCATCTTCTCCCCTCGCGATAACAAGGTTATCCTGCGGAATGTCAATGAATTGTTTGAAGCACTGGGGGTTTACTTCAAGCGGGATAATCCTGTCAGATTTCCTCCATTCGAGCACGTTACCAGCAATCTGTTTCTGAACAGCAGCGTAACCTTCCATTGCCTGGTCAAATTTGAGTCCCTCATTACCAGCAAGTAAGAGAACGACTTTACCATCCCTCTTTCTTCCTGTTCTTCCCATTCTTTGAATGTTCTTGATTGGGCTTGTAGTAGAATCATAACAGATGATCAGATCAACCTCACCAATATCCAACCCTTCTTCGCCAATGGATGTTGCCACCAAGACACTAATTTCACCTTTTTTGAACCTTTTTATTACCTCTTTTTGTGTTTTTTGGTTCATACCCTGGATTTGAGCCTCCTCTGATGTCCCGGTTCTGCTTGCTGACCTCTGAGCGGCAGCGCTTTGCTTCTCTGTTTGTTTTTGCTCTAACAAATCACGTTCTAATTCCTCTCTCTCCCGTCTCTTAGCTTTTCCTCGACCCTTCTTCGAGTGTTTTATTTCATATTCATCTTGGTCAAATCCTTCTTTTCCTTTTGCTTGTCCAATAAAAATATGTGGCTTGCAGATGTGTCCAATGTTGAAATCAATAGTTTTCACAATTTCAAGCGCAGATTCTCTCAGTTCAGTGAATACAATCACTCTGGATTCTTTGTTCTCCTCAAAAAACACTGTCAACTCCCTTATCATGTATTCCATTTTAGGGTGGCTGATATAAGATTTGTCAGTAATAAGCTTCTCGCAAATTTGATTGATTCTTTTCAAGGCATCATGTTTGAAAAAGTTCATCGCCGTCTTGTTTGTGGTCTTGTTCATCTTGATTTTGGATTGGAATTCATTGCACTTGTTCTGGTAGTAAGAGTAGAAAGCCCTTACTCCGTATATGTTCAATCTTCTCAGCATTTGACCCACATACCCAATAATTTGTAGGGTAAAATAGTAGCTCCACTTAAGACCCTCAGGAATCGATGGATTAGTTATAACTGCCCTTGACTTCTGCATTACCATGAATGCATTGATCTTTGATGGATCAACGACTTCATAAATGTTAGCAGAGTTGGCATCTCTGAGAGCAGGTTGGATTGCTTCTCCCAAAAGTTCGATTACATCAACCATTTCAGAGTTCACATCACATTGAATTCTGTCGGTTTTTTTTCTCTTCATGTACTTGACAATATCGATGCTCTCTTCAGTTCTAATCTCGATTTTGGAAATGTGCAAGTTAGTAACAACCTCTTGGACACCTTCAATATCGGAAGCAGGGGTTGCAGTTAAAGCTAGAACTCTAAAAGAAGTGTTAAACCTGTCAATGAATTGAACAACTTTAGTATATGCATAGTTTCCCCTAGCTCTATGCGCCTCATCAAGAACCAAACAGACAATGTCTTTGGGGTTTAATGTACCAAGCTTTAAATCATTTTCAACAACCTGAGGAGTGGTAAAAAATACTCTCTTGTTGGCCCAAATCTCCGGTCTATTTTTCCTAGTTTTATCCAACAGTATGGCTGTATCGCTGCTTGGAATGTCAGTGACTCCTAAACATGCTTGGATCTGCTGTGCCACCAATGGCCTAGTAGGGGCCATGAAAATTATTTTGCCCTTAGTGAACCATCTGTAATAATTAAGCATAACTGTACTTGCAATAAATGTCTTGCCCATACCTGTGGGAATCGCACATAAAATGTTTTTGAAAAGGGCTTTGTAAATGATGTCAAACTGGTAGTCTCTGACCTCAAAATTTGATGGGTAAATGTATCGACTCAAGTTCTCTTTATTCATCTCATGGTGAGTGGGCAGAAATCCGACTTCCTGGACGATCTCCTCATATCTTGCCGGTAGACCATCTTCAGGCTCCAGACACTCTCCACCCAACGTGTGCTGAACAGGACGGACATGCTGTACAACAGACTTGGTGATCTGCCTGTTAACTGCACCAGTCCTTGCGATGGCCTCTTCAAGGAAATCATCATCTTCATCAAAGCTATCATCACTCATATTAGTGACCATACATCCAGATCAAAGGTCACTCTGATCGGTGGTCTAAGACAATTTGAAGGACTAGCTAATCGTGCAAACGGATTGGTCTGTTTACTTTACAGAACACGACAAAAAATACAAAAATACTCGTTTCTGTGCCCCTATCAATTAACCAAAAATGGGGAAAAAACTAGAAATCCACTGTCATTACAGGAATATACCTACAATACATGTCTAACTAGTGTGATCTGCGATGGTTCAGTTAAGTTCTAGCATTATTGAAGGCTGCTATAATATCTTTCTTGGAAAACTGAATCTCGCAATCACGGTAATATCTTGAAACGATGGTCTCCAAGTCCAAAGTTGTGGACACAAAGCTGGCCTGAAGAACAGACCAAATCTTGTCAATCAACTGCATCTGAATAGGTGACTGGCGAGAATCACCAAAGTGCTTGAGAACCGACTGTCTCAGCTGTGAAACAATCTTGTTGATTTCCCTAGTGTTATAGCCTGACAGAATTTTTGCGAATGTGTCCTTTGTAAAGGCACTTCTTTTAGATGGGTCGACATTCAACTGATCCATTAAACCTTTCACATCAGCAACAAATATCGCAAGCTTTCCGAAGAACTCATTTAACATCCCTTGAACATATAATTCTTTGGCATTATTGTACATGGACCTGGCTATGGTGATGCATTTGGTCAATTGAGGAACTTGAGACATCGTGACTGACTCAACCATCCAATTGCAGTTCTGGATGAGGTTGACAAGATAGTTTCGTTTTTCCTGGTTCACAGCAATCTCATTGGTAGTGAATGCTGATGAATTTAAGTCTTCGTCTCTTTGCAAGTTATCAATAATGGTGCTGGACAGCTGATCATATGAGTTATTGATTAGACTTCTGGTTTCAGTTTCTCTCAAGTTGCTATCACCAAATGCAGCCATTGTATCACTATAATTCTCCTCGATATCACTGACCAAATGAGTAAAGTTCTTGATGACGATTGAAACTTCCCTGCTCTTCTTTGGAGCTAAGGAGGTCTTCTCGACAGCTTTTACTTCTGTATCTAAAAATCTCAACCAGTCCACCTTCAGTCTGTCACCCAAAACCTTAAACTCATTTAGGATATACTCTTGGTTCGAAGAGCTATATTTCTTCTCATAGAGCTCCAGATACAGAATAACCGTTGGCGTATTCTTCTGATTATGTCTCAGAGACTGCACCAATGTCTTAACTAATAGATCAAAACTTGGTTCAAAGATAGATGAAATTGATTCAAACAGTTCTCTGGTACCTTCTCTGTCACCTTCAACCTCATAGGGTGTTTCGTGATCCAACACACGTGAGCTTAAGGGATATTTGGCTGTATACTCTTTCACACTGATATCATCGTTGCAAACATGGAAGAAGCCAAGGATGAAATTCTGTTGAGAAGTAATGTGCGCTTGCAGAATTGAGAATGTATCAAAGATCAACTTCGTGTCAGAATTGACAAACTTGGCAACTTTCAGTGTCAAATTCTCGTCTTCATCTTCAAAAACGCCCAACTTTCTCATCAACTTGTCCTGTTGGCTATTAATCTTTGTTTTGGCCTCTGCCGAAACTGGGCGGTCTTTAAATGCTGTTTGACTGGTCAATGAGAACTTGTCAATTTGAGAACTTGCTAGCATAATAGCGTTATTAAGGTCTTTCAACAACTGCTCATAAAAACTGTTGGCAGATCCTTCCCAAATGCCAATCAATCGATCAAACGTCTCGTCTGAGATCTCTTTTGCAAAAAGAATCAATGTAGAGTAAGTCATCAATTTAGATAATGCCTTAGAGATCATCTTTGGGTCAAACTCTCTCACCTTCAACAGCTCCACAAAAGTTAGCTTGAAGCGTTTATCCAAATCAGTAACAATTTTCTGCAAGAACTTAATGATGACACTTTCATATTTAGCTTGTCTATCTTTCAATGCCCTCATATCTCCAAGGTTTTCCTTGTCATCACTGTTTGCGTTGATCGCTGAACCATTGATCTCTAGAATAGCAGACTGAAGATCACCTAAAATTATCTCTATGGCAGCAATATCACTCTCAATATTAGCAGATAGCAGCTTTCGCAATGAGTCCTCATCCACAGAAACAGTATTCAAGATCTTTCTCAACTGATTCCACAAGTTCTTCTTGTTCGTCGTTTCTACCTGGATACCTTCATGTGATGATTCAACGTGTTGAACACTCTTAGCAAATCCAGCTAGTTCAATCTGGAAATAACTCAACAATGGAGAGATACGGTCGCATTCAGCAATAACATTTGAGGAGAAGTGTTGTAAAGTAGAAGAATGCTGCTTGAGATCAGCGATGTTCTTGACAGAACTGTATTGTGTCGCAGACAAATCCTGATATAGCTTCTGAATCAACGCATCTGCGTCGTCATTTGTTTCCCAGTTCAAACTGTCAAAAATATCTACCACAGATGAATCATTAATACCAGGAGCAATTGTAGTTGTATCATATGAATCAATTGTCCCAGCACGTGGTCTGATATCCAACTTAGGAGTCTGAGAATGAGCCAAATCGTAAACACCATCCATTTCATCATCAGACTGAGGGTCAGCGCAGATTGTACCGGGTGTCACCATCAATTTATCCAGACTTTGATTCTCATAACTGTAATCAAAAGAAAAATCTTGTGATTCATTAATCTCTGCAGGGAACACTTCATTACTTACACCCACAGTTTCCGGATTTGGAGTTTGGGCTTCAGAGGAGTCATTGAAATAGAGTTCTGTGATGTCTGCTGATGTCTCTGACTCTTCCGCATTTTCTTCATCTAACTCGAAATCATGTTTGCTTCGAGTGCGACCTAAAATTTCAATGCCCTTCATTGACTGGGCAATGCTTTTTGGCAACGAGTTACTGGAGTTCGACTCATTTGCTTGACCATCAAATGGTTCAAGTGTGTTTAAGTCATTAATCTCCAGTTCTCCGAGTTTTGACTGGATATCAGCTTGAGCATTTAGGTCATGCTCTCTTTCTGGGAAAACCTCATTCTCACCGATAACTGGTATGCTGATCTGGGAATTTCTTGGGTCCAATGATCTCCTTTCAATAATGGCCTTTGGTGTGGTGGTAGAAATTGTGTGCGTAATTTCTCTTGATGAAGGTACCATTGCTGGTTTTTGATTACCAGGCTTGGAAGTAGACGCAGCGGCTATAGCTGGAATGCTGGCTGTAGCAAGGGCAGCCCCAGAGATGATATTCGCACTGGGTCCAAGCATTGGAAGGTCTGTCGTCTTCTTGATGTCTTTTTGAGGTTGGGATTTGGCAGCGGAGTAGTTCTTTTGTGAAGTATCCAGGGGAGTTGGTCGTTTGCCATCCATTCGTGGACCCATTTGAGAAGGCACCAAGTCTACCATTGGTCGGACCTGTTGGGCAACAGAAAGCCTCATTTGTGAAGGTAGCTTAGTTGGAGATGATCTTGGTGGTACTTCGTGAGAGGATTCAGCTGTGTTTCTCTTGCTGATAGCTACTTTCGTTTCAGGTGTATCCTTCTTTTTTGAAGAATCAATTATAGCCACTGACTGCTTTCTTTTAGACAACTCCTTATTCAAGAAGAGGTTATAGTTCTCTTCATCCAAGCCAAAAAGTGAAAGATCCCAATTAACCAGTTCTGGCACCAGGCCATTTTGGAACTTTCTATAAATTCTCACCAAGCTGGCAATAAAGACTTGTCTCTCCTTTGAGGAGTTCGTTTCCCAGTAGTAGTCTTTCCCCAGAGTAAGAATAAAACCTGTGTCCGAGCGTTTTTCCTTCATGATCAAACTGAGCTCCTCTAAACTCCAGCTTCTACCAATCTGGAATGTACCATTAGATGCCTCCCTTCCCTTATGAAGGAATACAGTTCCATCCTGCTTTACTGCTAACGACAAGACTCTGCTTTTCTTGTTAGAGCGGGAAACACCAGAAGGTGGCATTTGCGAGGGGTAGTGCTCATCCTCAGTGATTCTAACGTGCGTGATATAGCTCTCGATAATGTTCCCTTGTGAATCGTGTTTGGAAAAGCAGTACTTTATCAATCTGTTTTTGTCTTGTTCGTACTGCGCTGCTAATGTGGAAAGCGAGGTTGAGGCTGAAGATAGGTTCGTGGATGCAGTAGAGCTGTTCCTACTATGGCCTCCACGCTTGAAAGGTGAAGTGATTGCCATCTTGCGCCCACAATTGTCTCTTTGTATAGGCTTGGGTAATATGTTTAGGTTGTTTTGGCAAGATCGAAATAAAACTCTGCTTAGCTAATCACATTACCTACTGACGTGATAATCCTAATTCCTGATTTACTCTATCAACTGTTTGAATTCCTTGTTTGGGAGTTTTTCTGCTTTCGTACATTTTTCTGTTCCTCCTAAATAAAAAGAAATGGGGCGGCCAAAAAAGGTTTAAAAACCACAATCTGCTAGTTTCTAATCAACTTCTCAACACACCCAAATCAAGCCGTTTCACCATGTCCAGCTCATCTTCTGCCGCTGCTCTTCTTTTACGGCAATTCAGAGAACTAACTGACCCTAAGAAGGGTATTCCCTCCTTCCATATCGAGTTGGAAGACGATAACATCTTTCTATGGAATATCGGGGTTATGGTTCTAAACCCAGATTCTATTTATCATGGAGGGTACTTCAAAGCTCAGATGAAGTTCCCATCTGATTTCCCATTTTCTCCACCAACATTCAGGTTTACGCCATCTATTTATCACCCTAATGTTTATAAGGATGGCCGCTTGTGTATCTCCATTTTACATCAAGGGGGTGACCCCACCTCTGATGAAGCTGATGCAGAAACATGGTCTCCTGCCCAAACCGTCGAGACTGTACTAATTTCCATTGTTTCACTCTTGGAGGATCCTAACCCACAATCACCAGCCAACGTTGACGCAGCTGTTGACTGGAGAAAAAAGCCTGACATGTATAAGCAGAAAGTTCTGCAGGAAGTTGAGAGATCCAAACAAGATATACCTTCAGGATTTGTACTACCAGAAGCAGACAAGGCGTATGTCTCCAATAGTGCACAAGTTGATGAAGATATCGTTGATGAGAATTTCTGGTATGACTCTGAGGAAGAGGAGGATGATGACGAGAGTTATGATGATGACAGCATAATGGATGATATCGATGGAAACCACGACGATGACGACGATGACGAGGAAGAGATCTCATCCGAATCCGAGAAGTGAGCTTTTCGACTATTTCGTTTTCTGTTTGTGTTCTTATTGTTTGCATTGAGGGCTGTCGGCTGCTTGATCTGCCTGATCTGCTCGCGTACAGCTCTCTTCCGCTCAGAATGAACTTTGTGATCTACAGTGAAGTTTCACTTATGTTACTTGATGGCTAAATGATCGTTCGAGTTATAATTTTGATTTCTGTTGGCATATATACTATATACATCGGATTAACCTTTGTGAGTCTCAAAGAGTCTTAAAACACAATCAAGGCGCATGAATAAAGACATGATTTCAGGTACCAGGTGACTATCACTCATCGATGTATTCAAACCCTTCTAGTTCTGCTAGCTCTTTCAAAAGCTCATCTAATTTCAACTTAATTATTCCATCAGGATATCCATTCTCAGTCACCATCATCACTTTTAACTCCGTGTTCGGAATGTCTTCAGCGTACACTTCGACATCCTCATCCGGCTTCTGAAATTTCAACAAAGTGACGTTGTTAGAGTTATTTCTATCCCTTCTTTCAGTCTCCATCAGTTGATACACAAACAGAGCCAAAAGCTTGACACGTTTTAAGTCAAAACCAGTATTGGTGCTGGATGCCAGTATTGACCCATTGGGCAACGTCACAGCAGTTGCAATGATCTGTTTTGAAGTAGTGGAGACTGGCTTTATGGTCTGCTGGAGAAGTGATTCCAAGTTGCGGGCAACAATCATTGGATGGGCAATATTGTGACGTTGATGTTGATTTTGCTGGTGTGCTGGTGCTGTTGTGCTGGTGCTGTGTTGTGCCTGTTTTGATAAGAGAAAGATACATTTCGCGGTATTGATGAAAATGAAGTACAAGGTGCATCGGTAGCTCCCAAAACAACTACATAAAAAGACTCAAAACCAAAATATGTCGCATAATAATCATTTGAATAGCACCAGATCATAACCAATTTGAACAAAAATAATACTGCAACCTAAATAGTCTCGTATATCAACTCCCTCACTCTGTAATCCTCATTGGCTTCCTCAATCTCCTCCCAGTTCCCAATAATGTCATCCTTTCCCCTGACAACACCTGGCAACAACCGACCCTTGCTGTATCGTCTCCAAACAGAACGGGCCTCATCATCAGTACCACAGTCTCTATACACGAAAGGAATTCGGTTCGCTGTTAGGATAGTCACCAACTTATTAGTTCTAGTTGGCATATGGAATCCACCCCCAGCCAACGACGTGTAAATATAGACTGGCTCATCCTTCAATAACTCAATGATTTCCTCCTTTGTTGGCTCGTGCAACTCCTCTTCCGCTTCGTCTTCTTTCAGAGTGTCTTGAGGTATGAGTTCTTGAACCACGTCATCTATTGCCGGCGTTTCAGGCATCTCGACAGACTTCACAACTGGCGGAGCTGACGTTGATTCTTTCATTTCAAAAGCAGAGCTTTCTTCCTTCTCCTCGGTATCCTTTTCATCAACAGCCTCTTCAAGGAAGGGACTAGACGACCCAGAAATTCCCTGCTCTAACTCCATAATCAATCTTTCCGTCTCATCATGAATTGTCGAATTGGCAGTCTTCTTGACAGTTAACTCAAAGTCATCGTGATCAGTAAGTGTTGCCGTATCAGGCCCCGCCTTATGAGCTTGAATTTCCTGGACAGGTTCTAAAGTTGAGTCTTCCTCAATGGAAACCTTCCTTTTGTCAGTTGATTCTGATAAAACGGACATTGTGTTGTTTCCAGGCGTTGACTCTTCAAGTCCAGCATTGGACTCTTCATTCTCTTCTGGATCTTCAACATCTACTAAGGTTTCGGCTATGGCTTCATCCGATACAATATCATCAGCTGGTGACTTTTCTGGAAGTGTTTCTTTGTCAGATTCCTTGGTATTGTCACCAGTTTGGCCAGAAGGTTCCTCGATAACTCGAATCTCAGACTCAAGTTTCTCCTCAATGACTTCAGAGATCTCGGAAGGTGTGCCAAGCTCACCTTTATTATCTGGGTCCACTATCTCTACTTCTGTTCCTTCACTTTTCTCTCCTGGCTGACCGTCAGTCTTCAAATCTGTCTCAACTTTAGTACTGTTAATTTCACCAACTGTGTTCGAAGTCTTATACAGAGTGCCTGAAACATAGTCATGTGTACCTTCAACCTTGCCCAATATTGGCTCATGCGAGGATTTTAGTTCTGCACCAACTGTGTTAGTATCTTCAGATGCAGCTACCTGTTGTGAGGTGGCAGCAGGTGACTCACTGTTGACATCTTCGCTTGTCGTTGCAACGGTAGCTGCTAGTGGTTCTGGTTCTGGTTCTGGTTCTGGTTCATCGGCCTCTTCAACTACTTTGAGTTCCACATGATCTATGAAGTCGTTGTGAGCGTCTTGCATTTCTGAGTTCATACTGCTGTCATACAACAACGCACCCTCTGTAGCAAGTTCATTGACAGTCATAGCCCTGTCAGTGGAAGCCAGTCTTGTTCTAGATCTCGATACTGAGCGCAGGTAATCGTTGGATCCCACAATTCTCACAGATTCTTCACGGTTGACACGTCTGCCAGGTCTGTACTCGTTGGAACCAGTGTAGGAATCCCCTCTAGCAAGATGTGGTTTCTCCTCTTGACTGAGCTTACTTGGATAACGAACGGTTGATTGTGATCTAGACTGAACCAAAGGTGAAAAGACGCCCTCTGGGACCCCAGCCGGAACTATCTGCGGGGAATCGTTGTCAAGGACATATTCTGGAATTACATCTTCGGCCTTTGGTGATACTTTCTTCTTTGGCTTCTTCTTGAGTTTTGTCTTTAGCCCGGTGGAAAGCTCTGAGATGGAAGCAATCTGAAAATCAATCAAATCTTCTAGTGACACGTTATTGTCTTGTTGATTCTTTATGTCGTAGATGGTGCCGGAATCAACTGCTTCGTGCATTGAAGGGACGTCAACACTTCTCTTGAAAATGTCAACCACTACAACTTCATTTTCTGGACCATCCTTATCCTCACTGACTTTTTTGACAGACTGATTAACAGTGATTTCCTCCTCCGATACTTGCTTCTGAACTGTTGGCGCTACCGAATTGGGAAAGTAACCGTCTGGCTCAGCTCCAGGGATAGGTGTTTCACAGGGCACATCAGGCTTAAATTTACCGGTAGGATCCAACAGTTGGTCATACTCCGTTTCATCACCAATTAGGGCACCGACGTCAACCAATTGATTCAATGGAGTGTAGTCACGGTCGGGGTTCTCCTTGAAGGTTGCCCTGACAGGAGATCTGGAGGCACTATCAGGATGCTGCTCCTCTTCAAGAATGCATCTGACACTCGAGCCAACTAGTGATGGTGTTTCTGCAGGATTGGATGCCATTCTGTCGGGTTCAGTTAGTCGTGTAAAGTAATTTTTAATTTGAGTTGACTGCTTTTTTGTGTTGAAGTGGATCTTTTCTTTTGCTGTTTCAACTTTCCGCATCCCCCGCGATAGACAATTAACCAAGACTCAAAACTGCGACAAATTACGTAGCTGCTTACTTACTGTGTTGGAGTTTTTCAATGAAAAATTCCAATCGTTATCTATAATCTGTAGAGTGATACTCTAATATGCTAAACAAATAAAACCAATAAAACTCCATAATCTAAGCAGCGAACCGACAATCACAAAGACAAGTTTTAGTTCTCGATTTCGGCACGAATCAACTTTTCAGCGTCTGCAAGAGCTTCCTTGGTGCCCTTCAAATAGATCACATTGTTCACCTTGTCAGAGCTTCTTGGAATGTAAATTTGAGCTCCTGATTGAGCTCTGATACTGCTCAAACGAGAACCTTGAGGACCCACCACTCTACCTAGGACCTTGTTGTTGTTGACCCATAAGTATCCGATAGTGTCGTGCTTGCTGTACTTCACCATGGCATCCTTGATGAAGGCTTCAACCTTAGCGACATCTTCATCACGGCCATTCAATCTCCAAGGAATAATTTCGTCTGATTCCTCAATGGAAGCTTCAACCAACGTCATTTTGATCTTCTCACCTTCGACACCAAACGCCTCTTTTGGAACTGCAGAAGTCTTGTTGTTTAACTTGGTGGCCCTACTAGACTTCTCACCATGCTCAATCTGAACATCAAATTCGGCAGAAGCTCTTCTGAAGAAAGCGCCTCTCTCAGAAACAGCAGAGTGCAAGTTATATGGAACATCAATAGAAACCTTGAAGTTGTCAACAACCAAACCTTCAATCTTGGTCTTTGCTTTCTCCACTGACTCTGGTAAACCGGTGATAGTGACCTTGGTTGAACTAGAGTCAGCCTTTGGAATAGCAATCTGAACCTTAAATTCGTCTTCGAGCTCACGTCTAACGGATCCGAAAGAACCAATGATGAGTCTGTGCTTACTCTTAGCTATGTCCAAAGTATCCGAGACTTGAGCCTCCTTCTCAGCTACCAGCTCCTTAACCTGCTTGATGATATTGGCAACAACTGACTTGGAACCAGTTGAAACAATCGTCTTCGATTCAGAGCCTTGGTCAGGGATTTGCAGTAATCTTCTGTAGTCTGAGCTGTCAGCTCCACCAGCTGCTTCGATAATTTCCTGCTTCTTAGAGCCCTTTGGGCCCAAAATGTCCTTGAAATACTTCGGGTCAACCTCCAACTCCTCAGTGACTGTGTCTTGTATGTCCTTAACAATATCCATGACGAGCTTCTCGGCCTCGGTCAAGGCCTTTCTTGATCCTGTTAGAGTGATAATTCTAGTATCAGATGTCTTATCAGAAGATACCTTAATGTCAGCTGTGCTGGCTAAGTGAATACGATCAATGGTCTCACCCTGACGACCAATGACTCTTGATACTGCAGCCTCTGGTATTTGTAGCTCTTTGGTGTAGCCATTCTCGATCTCATAGTCCAACAGGTCCTTAAATTCTTTCTCAGTTTTAAACACATCCTTAGAAGGACCTCTAATTTGGACCTCGTCAGAGGATGATGAAAAGTTAATTCTCACATCATACTTGGCTTGCAACTTCTTTATGTTGGAACCATTCGCTCCAATAAAGGAGGCTCTGTACTTCTTTGGAATGATAATGGTAGCAGACTTTTCGTCAGCCCATCTTTTAGAAGAAGATTGGATGTACTGTTCCGCGTCCTTGACATTGAACTTGTAGCCGGTAATCTTTATTTCCGCCTTCTCGCCAGTTGGATTCTTCTCGACATCAAACTGAACTTCGAACTTCTCTCTCAATTGATTCAAGTTAGCACCACTCTTACCAATCAACCTGGAGAGAACAGTAGTTGGGACCTTAATAGTGGACTCAAAGGAGTAAATATCCTTCACGTTCTCGGCGTCCTCTAGCAAGGACTCGATTTCCCTTTGAGTGGCACTAACAACAGCCTTAGACCCTTGGATGAAAAGCTTGTTGGAGACCTCCTTCTCACCGTTAAAGTGCAACTTGATGTTCAAAATATCATTCCCGGCAACATTCAAGAGAGACTTCAAGGTGGTACCATTTGGACCCTCAATAAATTGCTGCTTGTCAGCATCAATCTGTAGAACAACGGTCTTCAAATCGCTTTGAGAAGCTCTGATAGTTTCCAGTGCAGACTCAATTTGAGCGAATCTAGCTTCAAACTCTTCTGGAGTTGGTTCAAAGTCTTCATCTTGAAGTTTCTCAGCAACCAACAAAACATCAGCAGAAGCTCCGTTGGTATAAGAAAACAGGGGGACAACAGTTATGTTGGCTGCCTTGGCTGCAGCAGAAGTGGCGCTGATGATCTTGTCGGCAAACAATGGAGTGATGTCCTTGATAACCTTGGTGCTTACAGGGGTGACGCTTCTGAACAAATCAACAACAAACTTCTTTGCTTTTGCATAGCTAGTTTGGTCATCTTTCTTGACAACGATATCATATACCACCCTCTCTCTAGTTACATCAAAGGCTGGAGAAAAGATAGATACGTCCTCAACGGCATCTTTCCAGGCACCGACCTGTTCAAAGTAAACAGTCAACAATCTGTTATGCTCAATGTTACCACCATGGGCCTTGCTGACATCTAATTGCAAGATAGACTTGGACTTCTCATTATCTTGAACAAACTTAATAGCTTTGGCAATATTAGCCTCTAGACCTGTGAAAGTGGTTTGGTCAGCGGAGTTAGCGGAAGTTGGGAGCTGGACAAGAACATTAATGCTATCAAAGACCTCGTCAGGATTGATCAAAGAACGCTTACTGACAGGAATACCAAAAGACTTGGTAACGATTTTCTTGTCAAGCGACTCCAATTGAGTGGAGATTTCAGTTTTCTTTGCCAACACCAACTCTCTTAACCCGCTAATGGAGATGGTTTGACCCTTGGTAACGATATCCAAATCATCATTAGATTCATCAACATTGATAAACTTAACCAGCTTAGCGGGAATAGATAACTTAGCAGTGGAGTTCTTGGTCTCGTCTTTAACAACTTTAAGAATAGCTAACTTGGCGGAAGAGACGCCATCAACATCACCGTCAATAGTGACATTGATAGTGGTATCGTCTTCAAGAGAGCCCTTATCAGGGGTTTGGAATCTCTCTATATCAATTTTAACACCTGTGTTAGCTATAATGGTCTTCAAAGTTCTACCACCAGCACCAATAACTGCAGATCTGGCTATGGCTGGGATCTGAAACTGAGCTTGGGTGGGCTTAGTCAAACGACGAACCAGCTCCCGCTTGACCTTGGCAACGTTGGCTGGTTTACCGGTCACAACAAAGGACCGGTCGTTAGTTTTAGTGGATAAAGTGGAACTTATAGTGACATCGTAGGTCTTTTTCAGGTCATTGAAGATCTTGGCCAACTCGGCTTTGACTACGTTCAACGAGACATTGTGGCTGATACTGAAAACATCTTGAACTGTAGAAGACTTGATTGGGATGTTGGTCTTTGTTGAGGGAGAAGCGGCAGAAGTGGTTGGGGTGCTCATAGACGGACCCCAATTAGTGGATGGAGCAGTAAATGAAGAGCCAACAGAGCCCAAAGCAGGGAATGCCTGCTCATCATTAATTGATGGCGGTGGAGCGTAAACAACAGGTTTTAGAGTCTCTTCGGCATCGGAATCAGAATCATCAGTGTCAGTGTCAGTGACAATGTTGGCGGGAGAATTGGTGGCAGTGGCTTCGGCTGTGGTTTCGACAGTGAGAACATCGACGGCTTCAGGATAGGAAGCAAAGGCAGTGGATTCGGACATGGCGGCAGTATACAGGAATCAGGACAGAAACAGATGATGTTGTGGGTGGGTGTGGTAGAGGAGTAGAAGGAAGCTGGAAATGAACACGAATCACCAAAGTTCGCGATACATTCGCGAAGAAGATCCACATCTCGAAAAAAACAGGCGCTTCTAGATATGGAAATTTTCCATTTCAGGTGATTTTGATATCATTTTCGCCCTCTCCCTCTTTTGCGGATTTAACGATAATAGAAGAACCTTTACTATAGAGAGGAGACGCTGTCCACAAACATCACTAAAAATGGCAACTGATCAGCGCTTTGCTCAATTTAAACTTGTACTTCTTGGGGAGTCCGCTGTTGGTAAATCTTCAATTGTCCATCGTTTTGTTAAGGACTCTTTTGATGACTTCAGAGAATCAACCATTGGCGCAGCCTTTCTCACCCAAACTCTACAGCTCGATCAAAATACCACAGTTAAGTTTGAGATCTGGGATACTGCTGGGCAAGAGCGTTACAAGTCACTTGCTCCAATGTACTACAGAAATGCCAATGCTGCTCTAGTGGTATATGATATCACTCAAGAAGCCTCGTTGGAGAGAGCAAAATCATGGATTAAGGAGTTGCAAAGACAAGCTAGTGATGATATTGTTATTGCTCTAGCAGGCAATAAACTTGATCTAGAAAGTGATAGAAAGGTTGAGAAAAGTACTGCTCAGCTTTTAGCTGATGAGGAGAATCTCCTCTTCTTTGAAGTCAGTGCTAAGACCGGTGATAGTGTCAAAGACATCTTTCTTGAGATTGCGAAGAAGCTGCCAATCGATACTCAGTTGAAACCAAAGAATGCAAACACAGGTCTCAACTTGCAAAGACCTAGCACCAATAACAACACAAACTGTTGCTCATAATTTATTACCCACTCGTTTCTGCATTCTTCACTTCCTCCAGATCTCTTTGGGTTATCTATACTATTTCGTTTGTTTTCATTCCTTTTTTTAAAAGGTCCTCAAATATACATATCTGGCTACAAATGTTTGCTCTCACTTAAAGTTCTAGAATATCCAGTCATAATAGTATCTAATACAAGGTTCTGCTTTCCAAGTCAATCAAATTGACTAAAAACTCAACCTCAAGTCTCTTTCTGGTCTCGACAATCCAGTCATCGGCCAATCTTCTAGACCAGCCCTTCAATTGGGAAACCTCCTCAACTGCCTCGTCCAATCTGTTATTGATCAAGTTATCTTGAACTCTTGCAATCACCGACTCAATGTCCTTACCCTGCGCTTGACCCTCCTTCTTGAACATCAATGCTGAAAAGATCTTCGCAGATAGGTGACCCAAAACACCAGCGTATGGTGGTAATAACGCAGTGGATCTCAGCTCTGGTGCCAATAGATTGAATCTCGTTATCAATTGAGATTGGGTTAAAAGACCATTCTTGAGTGTTTCCTCATCAATAGCGTTCAAAGCTGAGATGATAACCTGGTTTTTCGATTCCTTCGATAGTTTAGCAAGTTCGTTAATCTCATTAGATATATCTTGGATCTTGTCGGCTTGAAGTTTGAACCTCAATTTGTTGAGGGATAGCTGCAATTTGACTTTTAGCTCAGCATTAGTCAGATGGTCATCAATGGACAGAACTAAGTTTTGCAAATTCTCAACTTTGCTACTGAGATCTTTGAACTTGGACAACTTCCCATTTCTTTCAGACTCGATAGATTCGGAGACGACCTTGGTGATCTCATCTTGAGCCTTGATTGAGGCAAGCTTTGCTTCGTTCTTGTAGTGGGCCTCTACAGCTTCCTTATTTTTTGCTATCTCAGCTTCCAATTGGTGTTGGTGTTGTTTGTCCTTCGCCTGTAGGGATGCATTCAGCTCTTGGGTGAACTTGGACAAAATTTCAACCTCCTTTGCAGAGACCTGTTCATTTAGTCTTTCATGAAACTCCTTATCAGACTTTGATGAAAGTTCAATCAAGTTGGCATCCAACGCTTGGAGAATCTCTTTGATCTTGTCTAGCTTCTCTACCTTATCAAACTGACCAGCATTAATCTTACTAACAACCTCATTGAATTCCTGGATCACTTGCTGGACATGTGAGTCTTTCACCTGAATATCCAAGTGTGGTAGCTGGATGTTTGCGACAGCTTTCTTGAGTTCGTCAACTAAAGTGCTGTTAGACTTCGATTCTTTGGTCTCGGACTCCCTGGCCTCAACACTCTCGATCTTTGTTGAATGGATACCAGAGGACTTTGCTACTGTCAAGGTGTCCTCAAAGCCAGAAAACTTCTCCTTGAAGTTGTTGATGTTCTCCTCTCTGGTCTTAGGGTTCAGCATAGATTTTGTAAAGTCAACAGCTTCTTCAGCTAATGGAATATTGTCCGTAAAGATCTCGTTGAAGGCATTACTCTGGGTAGCGACGGCCACACCACCAGCATATAGCACAGAGGCAACAGCAGTTGTCTTCAAAAGGGTCTTAGCTGTAGAACGAAGCATTGCTACACCAATTGAGCAGATGATTCTTACCTTGATAGATCACTTTGTCGGTGTTTCTGAAAGGTGAAAAATGCAAAAATCTTACTGGGCAGCTTGACTTCCTTATTCGGAAGTAACAAATTAACATTGGAAACCATACAATCGAAAAGTGTGGCGCCCCCTTCGGTTTAGAAAAAAGTGTCTTTTATGAAAGGTGAAACGGTATACCAAAGTTGTATAATCAAAGCATGAAGAATTTAGGTTTTTCAGATTTTTATCGCATCATACCAAGATGTTATTTCATCGGAGCTTAAGGGCCTAGTGTTCGACTTCAGGAAAATTTGAATGACTATTAACGTACATAAGGTTGCCGTTGTTGGTGCAGGTCCATCAGGTCTTTCTGCCCTTTAGGAGTTCCTCCACACTTCTAGTGAGGGCAAATCGACTGTTGGTGGACCAGAGCCGGAGAATCCTGCCTTTGAGGAGGTAGTCGTGTTCGAGCAGAATTTTACGGTTGGTGGGGTATGGTCTACAGATCTCACCAAGGATGTGTACGATCTATTCTTGACACTGAAAGGTACCACCTTATTGACACCATCAAACAATACCCTGAATTTCCCTCACCGGAGGAACTCTTTAAAAGCTCTGGAGAATGTCGTATTCTAAGACCAATTGACCCGAAGTACATCCAGTGGAGCAAGAGCCCTGTCTATCCATCATTGTACACCAACGTCGCTGGTAAGTACATGAGATATTCAACTTGGGACGAGGGAACGGATTACCCAGAGAACATCTACTTAGTTCCACTTGCCTCGTATCTTGAGGTTCATCAGTGTTTTGAGAACTTCGCTTAAAAGCACAATTTGAAGAAGCGTATCAGCTTCAGCACTGAAGTGGTCAATATACACAAGGACCTTTCTGACGGTAAATAGAATGTACCCGTGAGATCACAAATATCAAAGTCCCACGAGATCTGGTACCAAGAGATATTTGATGCCGTTGCGGTGGGGTCTGGTCATTATACCATTCCATTCTTACCTGTGATGGAAGGTTGCCGGTGCCAGTATCTCTGGCGACATTGCAAAGTATATTGATTGCTCCAATTGCCAAAAATGTTTTTTCATCTTAGTATGAGAGAGGGCTATGAGCATCCACTTGATTGGTTACATAAAGCAATTTTTCCCTAAATGCAACCAACGTTATTCAGAGATTCCACCTGGACACAGGGGAGATTGAACTTCTTGGTGGAACCGTCTGAAGGTATTGATGCAGTAATAATTTGTAGTGGATTCAACATAAAAATTCCATTCTTGGATAATCTAGAGTATTCTATATCTCCAGGCTTTGACTCCCCAACTCCAAGCTCCAGCATCAAGCGCCTTATTATCAAAGCATTTTCAATATTGAGGATCCAACCCTAGTGATTGTGGGTGCATTATACTCCCAGTTTTTGATTAAGGTTGTCGAAGCATGTTCTGCTGCCAGGAGCAAAATTTCTCCCGTCAAAGGATCAACAGTGCAGGTGGGAGGAGAAGAGAGTGGTTGCAGCAGGTGGTCTTAATGAATTGCACAGGTACGGACCAGATGTGATCCGACAAGACTTTGTTGACGAAATCAAGAGGTTCTACGCAGATGGTAGGTTTTATCCATTGGCAAATGACATAGAGGATAAGGTGACTTTTGAGAAAAGCCAAGCACAAGTTGAGAAATCGTTCTTTACTTTCAGATACAGTGATCTTCCACCAGGCCACCTTTAGTTAGTGCCCATAGACAAAAGTAAACAAGCAATGATGACATCTTCGTAGCTATGGCAACAACATCTACAGATGGATCCCAGGAAATTCTTGTGAAACTTCGCCGCCTTTCCTTTTGAATAACAACACCCAACTACGGTTCAGATGTCCGAACAAGTGAATGAACATGCTGAGGAGCTTATCCAACGAGGCGACTATGATCAAGCAATTCGTCTTCTATCCGACTCACTTCAACAGTCCGGTCCTAACGCTCGCACTTTAATCAATAGGGCTGTTGCTTTCATCGAAGTTGATCAGTGCCAGAGTGCCACTGAGGACTTGAAGGAAGCATCATATGCCAATCCATCCGAACAGGAGCAAAGCAACATTGATAATCTAATTGAGAGATTGTCTAAGCATGTTGTCCACAACTTGGACTCCACCAATTCGCGTACCCTTGGTGATTCCCAAGAACGAGACCTAACCAGTTCCCTTCTCAGTGGATTGATGGGTGGTGGCCATAGTAACACCAACAGTAACCCCAACTCATCCCAAGCCAGCAAGCTTGCGCTCTTGGCTTCTATTTTTGCGTCTTCCAAGACTGGTTCATCATCTAGCAGTCAATTCAGCATTGGCCAGGTCGCTTCGTTATTGATGGGTGGTGGTAAACACAGTGGTAACAACAATAACAGCAGCAGCAGTCATCACAACTCAACTGCTGGTCTTGCCAGTGCTTTATTTTCGCAGTTTGGTGGCAGTGGAAACAACTCTCAGGGTTTTGGTGAAAGCAACCACAACAACAACAACTACAACAACGGTCACAGCGCTAGTAGCAGTAATGCCAACTATAACCACTACAGCAACAACAATAGCACAAGTGGGTTCGGAGGTATAATAAATCAATTTGTTGGCGGGTCCTCCAATGGTAATAACAACCAAAACTTTGGCAGTAATAACCAGAGCCATGGGAATGGAAATGATCAAGGTTACTATTCCAACCAGAACAATAACAGTTACCCAGCTCACGGCAACACAAATCAAGGCTACCAGCAGCAAAACCAACAATTCAGTAACAACAACAGCAATCAGAGCCCAACTGCAGCTATAGGTTCATTTGTCTCATCTTTTGTTAGTGGCTCTGGCTCATCCAATAGTGGCAGTTCTAGTATTTCAGGAATTATCAACCAATTCACAGGCAGCAGCAGTAAACAAAATCAAGGAGGCAACCAGAACAATAGATGGTGAGATCTGAAGTATCTTTTTTTGTGGCGCGTAGCTAAGTAGTTAACTTACGCATTCCAACAGATAAATCACTCAACGTGCCCAAATTGCGCCAGTTTCCAGTTACCAGTACTCACTTACAAGCTTGAACATCTGTCTCCTTGAAGAAGTTTCATTAGATGCCCATTAGAGCTTCGGCAGGGTGATCCATCAACCTGCTTCTTTTCGCGAATACTCGATTCACACAGAAAGTCAAAACAAAAACAAAAAAAACTAATATTGGACAACACATCACTTACCAGCACAGCCACCTTAAGATGCTTTTAATTCAAGGATCTGTGCCAGAGGCCCTTGATGGAGCACCTGGGGCTATAATCAATTATCGGGTTGCTCGCATCAGCACTTTCCATGATTTGGGCCCACCAGATCTTGTCGCCTTAACCAAACACACGCCTAGTGCTAAAGAGGAGGCGGGCACCTATTTGTACTACACTGGACTGGATAACTCATCGTCGTCATCTGTTGCTGCTCACTTGAACCAATTGGCCAATGTTATCGGAACGAAACCTCAACTGTGGTTTGGAAAAGCCAAACCGTTCAAGGTTTCCAAAGCCACATACGCCAGTTTCAATGCCTTCAGCAGGTGTGATGTGATTGTCAGCGTTAACATCCCAGGTGCTGTTTCCTGTCACGTAATTGATTCTAATGGTGAGAAGCTAGAGGAGAGCGACGAATTGTGGAAGGAAGTTTATGTCAGTGGTGTTGTGAGAGCTCTTCTGACTAACGAGGAGAGTGAAGAACATGTCACTAGTGTCATTGAATCGAGGAATTTAAATCCATTCTTCAGCAAGGATCTGGCAACTCAGTTCTTTGACAATTTTGAGGAACTGTTTTTCAGTGGTCCCTCTCTTGGCTCTGTTCCTGAAGTGCAGACTCCAACCTTAATTGACAACTATTTAGTTGATGCATTCCTAAAAGCAGTCCAGTTGACCCAGATGTACGATTACGCTTTGAATATTCTTGAAAGCTTAAGAAAGAGAGATGAGACTGTTGTAGCATTGATTGCAAAGGTGCTATTCTTGCATGATGAAGAAATCAAGGGAATCAAGACCATTCATGAAGGGTTAGTGAAGTCACCAAGAGATGCCAACTTATTGGTTCTTCAATCTGAGTTTTTAACACGCAAGGGTCAATTAAAACTGGCACTACAATCTGCTATACATGCAGTTAACTCTGCTCCTTCTGAGTTCAAGCCATGGTACAATATCTCTTTGGTATACCTCGCCCTTGGTGACATTGACAACAGTTTGCTGAGTTTGAATTCATGTCCAATGGCGACATACAAGGACCAACAACATACACATCGACTAATTTCAACAGAGCCACAGCAATTGCATCTTCCATTGCCAACTGACGTCACTTTGGAGGAAGTTTACTCTTTGGACTCTGAAACTGTCGCTGAAGAACATAATCAATTAGATAGGTCTTTGATTGGTCTGGCTGGGGCCAGTCTTAAATCTACACATGCTAAGGCATATGACATTCTCACCAAAGTTGTCCTGAAAATTGGCTGGGAGCAGTTACTGAAATATAGAGCCAAGATCTTTGTGATGGAGGAGGAGTACCGATCAAAATCAACAAGCACTACCAGTGTTGCACCCGAAGCTCCTGATAAAAAACCAATTGACGGGAATTCTTTCAAAAAAAAGAGATTGTGTGAGCGCTGGTTGGATGGTCTTTTTATGATCTTGTACGACGATTTGAAGACTTACACCACATGGCAGGCCGAGCTGATCCACTTTCAAGCACAACAATCCAGTTATGAGAAGTCTGGTGCAGAGTGGGAGCTACTCGGTATGTGTGCTTACAGATTACACCACTATAAAGAAGCAGCATATGCATTCAAGCAGTGTTTGGAGCTAAGATTTGCACCAACATCTACCCGCCAATTGATGAAGTACTACAAGACAGAGGTTGAGAAGCTTCTTGTAAAATCAATCCGTGTCCAGTCTACCAAGGCATATGAGAACGGTAACGGCCATCAGACTGAAGACGATGCCGCATCGCCAATGGAAATCGAGAAGAGGGTGGGAGTTCTCGATGAGTCAATCTTGCACTCAGTCATTAAATTGACTGTCTGGAATCACCGCTGGTATACTGAGTTTGCACCTTTCTTGGTTCTATCATTGGCTGAGGTTATCGGAAGAGACGGATTGGTCAAGATTCAAAGTCAAGTAAGTGCAAACTTCTCTGAAGAGAGTGGAATTTCCTCATTGTTGGACGAAACTTTCCAATTCTACAAGATCTTTGAGATAAGGGGAAGCGACTCCTAAAGTGTAAGTATCCTCTCAATAGGGTAGGAAAATAGAGAAAAGAAGCCTGATTTATTTATACTTTTCAAGTTAAAATGTAAATGATTCCAGCAAGGATCGAACAACTAAACATCAAAGTGATAAAAACCGCACCTGTAACGTCACCAGGACCAATGCTCAGTGGAAGAAGTCCATGGTTGTTGCCTTTTCTTCTAGTGAATCCAGCATTTGCATCACCTTCGGGAATTCCCTCATCCCCAGCTTTGTAAGGTAATGGCCTCACTTTATAGTTCAAACTCTGAATCACCTCAAGAGCACTCATTTGCTCACCAAGCCCATATACCATATCCCATTCTCCCCGGGACCAATTCTGTCCGCAAGTGACACCGTCAGTTCCTCCTGAGCACGACTTGGCGGCACCAGCTGCAGAGTTCTGTAAGTAATAGTCAATAATTTCTCTCGTTTCAGGAGCAAGCTGGGCTGTTAGTCCTAAGAATCTGGAGAGGAAAGCCTTGAATGTTCTCTGGTCATTGTTGCAGTTCCCACGGGGTTCGCAAGCCGCTTCAAACATGGTACCTTCGTTAAAGAACACCATAACACCATTAAGAAGTTTCATCATACGATTCTTCCATTTCAACTCTCCAGTATTCTCATACAGGTAGGCAGTACCGCTGAGTAATATTCCCGCATTGTAAGACCATTGAAGAGTAGAGAGCTTTGAACAATCATCCTCCACAAACCCACCATCAAAGACAACAAGGTACTCATCTGTGCCGTCAATAAGCTGAAGACTTTCAAGCCAGTTCCACGTGCGGTCGGCCCATTCGACATAAGTTGAATTGCTTGTGAAACGGGCCAATCTGGCAGCAAGTTGGAAGAGACAGGCATTTGATACAGTGTTCTTGTAATTGTAGCCAGAATTCCAGCGGAATATCTGCCATCTAAGACCACCATTACAACTACTCGTGTCCCACCGGTTAGCCATTGTGTTAAAAACGGCTTGGGCAAGATATATCCAAGAAGGCTGTTCATCGCCGGTACTGTTCATACCTGGGTGAGGGAAATTCCTTTCAGCTGCAGCCATGGCTGTGAGCCCCCAAATTCCCTGGTCGTCATTGCCTTCTGTTGTGGACTGATTCAGGGGAACATAGTCCCAGTGATCTCCAATCTGTGATAAGAGTGCATTTTGTATGAGTGTGTTATGTTGACCGTCGCCAGTGTAGTACCAGTAGTCCACCATTGACCCCCATGCAGCACCAGACTCCCACCAGTAATATGGTGGTTGAAAAACGCCGACAGTCTGGCCATGCTTGGTTCCTGGATAATAGTCAAGCAAGCCGTGAGCAATGTTTTGCGCAGCGGAATTGATAGAATCTATATCATTGGCTTCTAATATGAGCGACTGAACAAGGCCGGCAGTAATGGCAGTCTGAAGAGAGTTAAGTAACCTCCGCATGCTGGTTGAATAATAATGTTGTGTAAAAAGAATATACAAATTGAACAATAGGTCTCAAAAAGTCTCTACAAGGTTCAGCACTGAGGGTATTTGATTACCGGTTATGAGAACGAACCCTACAGGATCTTCACGCTAGACAGAAAATTTATGAAACTGTCAACAACAGAATGAGGTAAAAATGTGTCAAAACCCGGTATGGACCACATCGAAAATATCTCCTCTGGACATAAGACTTCGCTCACCAACGGACCCCTTCACGAGAGACCACTCAATGATAAATTGAACAATTTTTGTACGTATCTGGTGTGCTTATTACGCTAGCTTTCGATTAAATGCCGTCGGCTGTAGACTCCAGCTTGACATTGCACAATTTGAGTGATATTCAATTCTTCTATGTCCATTCTAGATCCACTCCCGCCCTCAAATATAGTAAAGGTCCATTGTGAACAATGCATTGACTGCCACTCAATATGTCAATCAAATTTACAATATAATACGTCCACTTCAAACTTCAATTGAAAAAGCCAAACAGTAAATCAGACTCCAACTTTTGAAAAGTAACTAGAACTGTCGTATGCAGTCTTATACAGACTAGTTCATAGCCCATGAATTTTGCTCTCAAAAGGGAGGTGTACTAATATTTGAATATTAGGTCCGCGGGACACAATAAGCTGGATGAGGCAAGGTAAAGCACTTATGCGTTGCTGAAAGCATTTGATCTCGATCTAAGTAGCCTGGTAGAAATGTTGTGAGGTTAGATTTCACAATATTGATAAGATATAATCAATTAGTGTAGGCCAGGTCACACTCGAAAGATAGAAAGATAGAGATGTCATATAATCATCCAAATAGGTGCACTAATTGCCCCGATTCGGCAAATGGGCGAAACAGGAACAAGTAACGACCCCAAAATCTAAAAATCGATATCATTTGATTAATAGGCCAACAGCGATCGCCCTCAAAGAGCTCCTAATTCCAGACAAGAAGACTATCAAGGAATCTGCTAGTTGTTGTCTCTGACTTTTCACTGTGAAATCCGATATTTTGTGGATCTAGTCCTGAGCCAAGGGTCGCAAAATGAACAGCATTAGACATGTCGCAGTAATAGGAGCAGGGGGCGTAGCTGGCCTGGCCACTCTTTACGAGTTCTTGCACACAAACAAGGATGGATCTTCTACCGTTGGTGAGTGTGCCTCTACAGACCGGTTCTTTACGAAAATCGTGGGATTCGAACAGAATTCTGATATCGGAGGGACTTGGAACGTTGGCGACGACTACCAACCAGATCCAGAACTTCCCTCCCAGGAAATCTTAGATACTGAGGAGTATGACAATGTTCGTATTATGAAGCCCCCTCATGCGCTCGAACCGAAGGACTTGTCTGGATCCTCCCTGGAGTCTCCAATCGTAACGGAGGAGGATGAAAAATACTGCCAATGGTCACGGACTCCTGTCTACCCAGGACTCTACACCAATGTGCCCAATAACTACCTGCAATACTCTACCGAACCACTGGAGAACGACTGTCCATCTGAACTTGAACCATTCATCACTCACCAACAGTTGCGCAGCCGTTTGGATTTCTTTGCTGATAAACACTCCTTGAGAAACTCAATTCGCTTCTGCACCGAGGTTTACAATGTTATGAAGGTCGGCAACAAATGGCTCCTTACTTTGCGAGTCTCTAGTGGGAACAAAGTTAAGTGGTACCAAGAGAGTTTTGACGGTGTTGTCCTCGCTCAAGGGTCATTTTCTATTCCTTATATCCCACGGTATCCAGGTTTGGCTCAGTTCAACAGTTTGAACCCAGGCGTCATACTCCATTCCAAGGCATACCGTGACCCAGGGCGGTTCAAGAACAAAAGAGTGCTTATAGTTGGTGGCAATATATCTGCCATTGACATTGGCCAGTATCTTGTCCCGTTAGCAAAGGAGGTGGTTGTCTCGAGAGATTTATCGAGGGATCCTTATTTACCGTTTATGGCTCGCTGTATCAATTCCTTCAAGAACGTGAACTTGATCAGGGAGTTTCTGCCTTACTCAAACAAGATCAGACTCGTTGATGGTACCGTTCTTGAAAGTGTTGACCATGTTATTCTCTGTACTGGTTATCATATTGAGTTACCGTTCCTGGAAGAAGGTATACTGGACTATAGCATTCCGAATGATGCCAAGGCTCCGACTTCAAGCTCCAGAATAAAGGGACTATATCAACATATTTTCAAGATAGAGGACCCATCTCTGGTATTTGTGGGAAAGATGATCATTCAGACCCTTTTTAGAACCATGGAGACGCAGGCTGCTGCGCTGACTGGCATTTGGACTGGTGTAAAAACGCTGCCGTCAAAGGAAGAACAGCATCAATGGGAACTTGATAGACTAGGCGATATTGAAGAGCCCCTGTTCCACAAATATGATATATACACAATCAAACAGGTGTACTTTGATATAATCAGAAAACTCCATGCCGATGATAGACCAGATCCCTTTAGAGATGGGCTCTTGGGTAAGATGGAAATCTATGAAAACTCCTTAGTAACATTTGAGAGGTTGTTCAACGAGTTTAAAGAAGGGAAGTTGAATGCATCCCATGTGTTCTGAATACATGGATGAGGAATCATGGGCCGTACACCAATAAGTTCTACAAACATAGTGTTGATCTACACGGTGGTGTGCGCCTCACTGAGTATCAATTACCTTATTAAAAATACTTATTCGTATTGAAAGGAAGTTTCTGGAACTCTGTAGAGGGTAACCTTGGAAGCATTTGGATGTTTTAGAATCACAAACTTACCATCGTCCTCAGCGCCAATAATGTCAATGAAACTTTTGACAATACCCCAACCATTACCAATGCTTAGGTTGATCTGTAGAGCAAGGTCAGTAGGCTTGTAAGATGCGACACCCAAAATTGAGTGGTTCTTATTGTCCTTGAAGTTGACTCTGCTAACAAAACCAAGCTTGATGGACTCGACATCTGCCAACAAAGATTGAGTGGCCCATTTGGCGAACTTGTTGTTGTTGTTCTTCAATTGAGCAGCAATGATAGCACCACGCTGTGAGTTAAGCTTTGTCTTCCAGTCTAACGATGCAGATGTGGAGGAATATTCATTGACAGCCTTGATACATAGCTGCTGTTGATTGGTTGGATCGACAGAGTCGAATTCTGTTCTGATAATGATAGAAGTCGGCTCCGCATCTTCAGCAGAGTTCTTGAGGGTGAACTTCTTATATTTGTAGCCCTTTGATAGCAGTTTATCGGTTGGACCATCATGGAAGGGGTTTGGTTTGGATAGTTGAGTGGAAGACTCTTCAATGATAGAATTGGCAAGGAAATTTTGGTTGATGAAAGTGGCCTCTAGGGACAGGTTTTCAACATTGTTTATGTTAGAGTCATGGGCATCAGATGGGGCATCATAAGCGTTTTCATCAACTGTAATCCTGTCAATGGATGAACCCTCACGTTTGTCAAATGAGATAATGTCATTTTTCTTGGTGACGATAATGTCCCAGGAATAGACAGATCTGTTTGAACACATCAGTTGGGAGATAACAGAGTCAGTGGTGAAAACTTGAGCAGATTTTGACTCCTTTAATGATTGGATGACTGGGTCTTCAGAAGCAGTTGGGTTGTAAAAAGTCTTGTCAATGGTTTTTAGGGTACCAGTGATCTTCTCAATTTTCTTGTTGTATGCGTTAACGGAACCACAAGTTTGGACGACTTCACCCTTTGGAACTTCAAAGTTCAACTTGGTCAACTTGTGCAATTCAATATCAGAAATTACCTTCCAAGTGTCTTCCACCTTAACAGAAAATTCACGAACTCTTTCTTGCTTGTCATCTCTCCAGTTTCTTCTTTGAAAACCAAATTGTTGCTTTTTAGGAACATTGGATTGACCCCTCTTAGCAGCACCTGCATAACCTTGACTTTGCTGTTGTTGTCCCTGTTGCTGGCCTTGCTGTTGCTGACCCTGTTGGCCTCTCTTTCCCTTTAAAAGAGTGGTTTGTCCAGAATTCTTTAAAGGCTTGTTGCTCTCAACAACCTCAAACTCATCCTGCTTCTCCTCACCGGCAAATTGGGAGGCAGCAGAAGCACCGTAAGCGTGGAACTGGTCTCTCTTTTGTTTGAACTTGGTATCCTTATCCTCCTGGTGCCAGTCCGCGGCCTTACCTAGGCGATCACCCTTGGAGTATGGCGCATATGGGATGTCTGAAAAGGATAGTGATGTTGGTACAGCAGCTGGTGGACCCCAGATATTAGCTTGTGGCGCGAGTTCGCTAACGTTAAATGGAAGCATACTGTATGGTTTTAAGCGTTGCAGATGCTCTGTTGTTGGCCAACAAAGTTGAGTTATGGGAAAAAAATTAATTTTTCAGTAGGTCGGATTTGGTATATCTGGACATTCCGAGGAAACGGGTTCAGTGGCAAAACAAACACTTAATTCGAACACAGGAATCTAGACCAAGTGGCGAACCAGATCCAATATTCTCAATTGGCAACCATGAATGGCATTTCAGTTGACATCAACCACTTGAAGAAGGGGGAGGTTAACCTCGGTACATCTATCATGGCCCTTAAATACAAAGATGGTGTCCTACTAGCAGCTGACTCCAGAACCACCACTGGTTCATACATCGCCAACAGAGTCACTGACAAGTTGACTCAAGTGCATGGTAAAATTTGGTGTTGTCGTTCTGGGTCAGCAGCTGATACACAAGCGGTTGCAGATATTGTAAAGTATCATCTCGATCTATATGTTGCCACTCATGGTAAACAACCAACTGCCAAGGTCGCCTCAGCCCTTTTCCAAGAAATCACCTACACTAATAAGGACGGGCTGACTGCTGGCTTAATTGTTGCAGGATATGATGAAAAGACAGGCGGTGAAGTTTATAGTATACCCCTGGGTGGTTCGGTGCACAAACAGCCATTTTCCATTGCTGGTTCTGGTTCTGCTTTCATCTATGGTTGGACAGACGAGCACTGGAAAGACGATATGACCAGAGAAGAGGCCATTGAATTTGCAAAGACTGCTATCGGACAGGCTATCCAGTGGGATGGTAGCTCAGGTGGTGTCATTAGACAGGTGTTGCTTACAAAGGAAGGTATTGAGAGACTGGTGTTCTTCCCAGATGAGTATGCAAAGCAAAGATAAATGTCTGGATATTTAGATTGCGATGTACATTACAAAATTCATAGAGACGTAGAAGTAGTTCGCACAGACTTTTTATCTGAGAGTGGTGCTGGTAGTATAAAGAGTCTCGACCAACTTCAAAATTTTCCCAATTGTAGTAACGCGCAACATATCTGGTTACTAAAAGGGTTAGCGCCATGACAGTGTCACTTAGTGACTTTCTAGAGCCAGTCCTGCCTACACATGACTACCATATTGTTAATCTCCAATCAAACCCCAGAGAGACGCACCCATTGACTCCCCACAATGGCGTAACAACAGTCAAAACACAACACTTCATTGCCTTATCGCACAACGAGCAGTTGTTCTTCGCCATAGAACTCTTTGTCTACATCAGCATTAACCACACAACACGAACTACAGAATCTCTCCTGTTTGTGTCAAAAGCTGATACGAATGGTCAAAATCACGCTAAAGTCAAAATAGGGCTTGTTACTACTGAGATCTTGAAGTACATTCTTAACATACCAGTCACAAATTACTTGAAGTCGGTGATTCCTCTGAAAATACACAACGAATCCACAGCAGCAATCACTCACACAACGCCAACTAAGTCTGCCCTGAGACTTCTAACTTACCGGGCCTGTGGGAAATCAGCTCCTATTCCTCTGCAGCCAGAGCCATATCATCTAAAGGTAGACAATTATCAACACAGTACCAAGATCAGTCTTTTCACTAGACCAGAACCACAGTATCTATTCCCTGGTTCTGAGAAGATTCAATCTAAACATTTGCTAACGGGTGAGCAACTACTAAAGTGGTGGCTAGGTGTACTGGACTCAGTCCTTGTTAGTGAATTTGATAATGCTTCCCTAGCAAAAGTAAGAATACCTGGTGAAGAAGATCATAAAGTCTCCAGATTCTTAAAAGGACTGAAGTACCAATGGATGGTGGGCGATATTTTGGGGAAAGATGATGACGTTGCTGTAAATTGTGTTCCATTACTTCCAGATGACCCAAAGACAAGGTTTCTCGAACATTTGGTGGTTGAGGGTCGAATCAACTCTCTCAAGTTATCCCAATTCTGGAACGAACTGCAGATCAGACAAGAGTTCGCTCTTGGTGTGACAGTGTCTGTCATTGGTATTGAAGGCCAGTTGAAGCCAAACAGAAACAATTCCGATAACGGCTTTCTTTTAACACATAAACAATTCAAGAAGGTTAAGACATATATTGTTGGAGAGGATTATGCAACTGAAGAGGGCTCATTGGAAGCACATGCAAATGTTGTGCATTATTTGAAGTATAAGTTCAACCACTATATTCCAACCACTAAAGGGAAGCTCACTTACTTTAAAAGGCAAGAACCAGAAAAGAAGAGATCGGTTGTCGTCAACCTGAATGCAAGTTTAGTTAGAAAGAAAGCCAAAAGATAGTGAATGAAAAGACATAGAGAACCCCATTCTATTGTAGGTGATGTCAACATATAGTCCTCGGAACTTTTGTTCAATCCCGGCCACCAATTGGAATCACGAATTTTGTGTTTCTTCCACTTTAACCCAACCAAAGTTATTCAAACACTCAGTTCTAAAGGAAAATCAACACGCCCGCCATGTCGTTGGAAGACTTAATCCCAACTGTCAACAAGCTTCAAGATGTCACATATGATGCTGGAATCGACTCTCTGGATTTACCGATCCTTTCTATTATTGGATCCCAATCATCGGGCAAATCCTCCATCTTGGAGACCATTGTGGGAAAGGACTTTCTCCCTAGAGGTACTGGGATTGTTACCCGTCGTCCATTAGTGTTACAACTTACAAACGTTACCGAGGATTCTTCATTGATCCACCAATATGAGCGTCAATCTTCTTCCCCAACACCAGAGCCAGAGACGGAGTTTTCTTTAGAGCAACATTTAAGACAACAACAAGGCTACAAGCCAGATGTTGTGAACGAATGGGGTGAGTTTTTGCATATCCCAGGGAAAAGGTTTTACAGCTTTGACGACATAAGACGCGAGATAGAGAATGAGACCTCTAGAATTGCGGGCAAAAACAAGGGTATATCAAGAATCCCCATCAACTTGAAAATTTTCTCCCCAAAGGTGTTAAACTTGACTTTGGTAGACCTACCAGGCATTACCAAGGTTCCAATCGGTGATCAGCCTACTGATATTGAAAAGCAAATCAGAAACCTATTGCTGGAATATATTGCTAAGCCAAATTGTATTATTTTGGCTGTGTCTCCAGCTAACGTGGATTTGGTTAACTCAGAGTCTTTGAAGTTAGCTAGACAGGTTGACCCTCAGGGTAAGAGAACGATTGGCATCTTGTCTAAAGTGGATTTGATGGATCATGGCACTAATGCCCTTGACATCTTGTCCGGAAAGGTGTACCCATTAAAACTTGGCTTCGTTGGTGTGGTGAACAGATCCCAACAAGATATCGTCCATAACAAGTCCGTTGAAGAGGGTTTGATTGGCGAGGAGGAATTTTTCAGGGTACATCCAGCTTATAGAACCATTTCTAATAGATGTGGAACCAAGTACTTGGCGAAGTTGTTGAACCAAACGTTGATGAGCCATATTAGAGAGAAATTGCCAGACATCAAAGCCAGACTAAACACTTTAATGGGGCAAACAGAACAAGAATTGGCTTCATATGGGGGCTTGAACAACTTCAGAAAAGAGGATCGTGGTGCTCTTATCTTGCAACTAATGAATAAGTTTGCAACAAGCTTCATCAACTCAATCGAGGGTTCCTCCTTGGATATCAACACCAAGGAATTGTGTGGTGGTGCCAGAATCTACTACATCTACAATGATGTGTTGGGTTTGTCACTTTCATCTATTGACCCAACTGCAAACCTTTCTACCAACGATATCAGAACTGCTATTAGAAACTCAACTGGTCCAAGACCTTCCTTGTTTGTACCAGAGCTGGCATTTGACCTCCTAGTAAAGCCACAAATCAAACTATTAGAAGCTCCATCACATAGATGTGTTGAGTTAGTTTATGAAGAGTTGATGAAGATCTGTCACAACAGTGGAAGTGTTGATTTAGCCCGTTATCCAAAGCTTCAACAAAGCCTGATTGAAGTTATAAGTGAACTTCTTCGGGAGAGATTGGGACCAACCATCTCTTACGTCGAGAGTTTAATTGAAATCCATAGATCTTATATCAACACCAATCACCCAGGATTTGTTGGGGCTGCTGCTGCCATGGCTAGCGTTGTGCAGGATCGCGCTACTTTGAAGAGACAGAAGCAACAGAATGCACAGGCAACTCTAGTTGACCCTCATTCTACCATCAAAAAGGCAACGAAGGTCGAAACTGCTGAAACTACACCAATCAATGGCTCTGTACACATGAATTTGAACGACAGTTTTGACAGTGATGATTCAGATGTTGTATCAAGCGATGTCACCAATGAGACTACGCAGTTTCACCCTTCTAACACGCATCAATCCAATGAATCCTTCCTCAAGTTTTTTTTTGGCAAAGAACAGCAGCATCAGCAGTTGAATGGACAATCACCAACTAAACTGAAGAGGGCTTTTGAGGAACTTTCAATCAACTCTGACTCAAGCCACGGTCTACCTATCAGCCATCAAGTTCACCCTATTCTACCACAACAGCCACCACATGATCTCACATTAGAACAAGAGGATCCTGTTCTCTCCGAGCGTGAAGAATTGGAGTGCGAACTAATCAAAAGACTAATTACCTCTTACTTTGGAATTGTGAGAGAAATGATTCAAGATCAAGTTCCAAAGGCGATCATGTGTCTACTTGTGAACTACTCCAAGGAGGGTGTGCAAAATAGACTAGTTTCCAAGCTTTATAAGGAGGAGCTATTTGATGCTCTACTGTTGGAAGATGCTAGCTTGGCCCAGGAAAGAGAAAAATGTAGCAAATTGTTGGAGACGTATAAAGAAGCAGCTAAGATAATCAACGACGTCTTATAGATACTGCCATGGTATGTTCAAATACAAGAATTTCTGAACATAGTTTTTTTCCTTGTACTAATAATAGATAGTATACTCCTGGCCTGTTCGCGAAATTCAATTCTGATTACATAAGAACCCAAAACGAGCTCGCCCTCATCGCAGTTAAATTTTTTTTCTTTGTCTACACAAGCAAAGTGAGATAACAAAACATTGTACAAGCGGCATCCGTACTTTAATCATGGTATGTTTTACCTTAGTTAATCTTCTATCTCCGCTACTAACATATTCCTTAGAAAATCAAGACTATCAGTCGGTCAGCAGATGATTACGTTCCTGTGCGTAACACCCAAGAGTCCAACCTCACTCGAAACCTTAACCCTGAACTCCATCACTTCGAAAGGGCCAGAGAGTATACCAAAGCTTTAAATGCAACCAAGCTGGAGCGCATATTTGCAAAACCTTTTGTAGGCCAGTTGGGCCGTGGTCACAGAGATGGAATCTACACTATCAGCAAAAACTTCCATGTTTTAAACAAGCTAGCTACTGGTTCAGCTGACGGTATTATAAAATACTGGGACTTGACTACTTCCACAGAACTTGCCAGCTTCAAGGCACATTATGGTAATGTCTCAGGTACCTGTGTCACTCCTCAGGGTCTATTGCTATCATGTGGTGACGATAAAAGTATTAAACTGTGGAGTGTCGATTCCGATGAGTTTGAGGAAACAGATGAACAGATTGTTAATAAGAAAGGCTTGAAAAAGCAGTACCTTGGCGACCATTCATTCAGAGGCATTGATCATCATAGAGATGATCCGTTGTTTGTAACTGCAGGTGCCGTGATTGAGTTGTGGGATGAGAACAGATCTAGAGCTATTTCCAACCTGAGTTGGGGAGCCGATAACGTCAGTAAAGTCAAATTCAATAAGACAGAAACTTCAGTGCTCGCATCTGCAGGCTCAGACAACTCTATTGTGCTATATGATATCAGAACAAACTCTCCGACACAAAAGATCGTGCAGACGATGAGAACTAATGCTATTGAATGGAATCCTGTGGAGGCTTTCAACTTTGTCACTGCCAATGAAGATCACAACCTATACTATTACGACATGAGAAACATGTCTAGGGCTTTGAATGTCTATAAAGACCACGTCGCTGCTGTCTTGGATGTGGATTTTTCACCTACTGGGCAAGAAATTGTCTCTGGTTCGTACGATAAGACTGTGAGAATCTTTAAGGTGAACGAAGGCCACTCCAGAGACATCTACCATACCAAAAGAATGCAGCATGTCTTTCAGGTCAAGTACTCGATGGACTCCAAATATATCTTTACCGGTTCAGATGATGGTAATATTAGATTGTGGAGATCGCAGGCTAGTGAGACCCCACAGGTTAAGTCGGCCAAACTCAGGGCAAAGTTGGAGTACGATTCTGCTTTGAAAGAGAGATTCAAATACATGCCTGAAATTAGAAGAATTTCAAGGCACAGACATATGCCTACTGTTATCAAGAAGGCAAAGGAGATCAAGACTATTGAACTAGATTCTCTTAAGAAAAGAGAAGAGAATGAGAGAAGACACAGCAAACCCGGAAGCAAGCCGTATGTTTCTGAAAGACAAAAGCACATTGTGCACACTGCTTTTAAGAATGAGGACGGTGACAAAAAAAAGAGTAGAAGCTCTCAGAAGCAGAAAGAGCCAAGGGATTAGCACAGCATCTTAATATAGGATTACTTCACGTCATGGTAACTTGGTGAGTGGTCAGTGATGTGTAGTGAAAAAAGTACTCTTACATTCTTTGAGCATTAAATGTCTATATGAATACAGCATTGAAGGCAGCGGTACAACTTCAAATCAATTTGAACCAGCAAAAGATTATCAATCCATAAGTTTGACACTAAATCAAAGGAGATTAAATGAATTAGTACAACAAAGAGAATATTGCAATCAACCGGTCAGTGAAGTTATCTCATAGATTGACATCCAAAACCAGACCAACATCTTCAACGTTCTCCTTGGCTAGATCTTCTAAAAATGGGATGATGTCTAGTAACTCATTATCATGAGCATCCGAGAACCAGCTCGATATAGGAATTGCATGCTGAGGATGGAAAATGTAAGAGGCAGGAGAGTTGTCCAAAATGATAATCTCATTCAAAGGTCTCCCAATCTGCGATAAGTTCTTGATATAGTTTCCCTGGTAATTATAGCAAGAGTCTCTGAACAATCTATGATGTATGGATTTATGAATGTCTAGAGCGTCCAACAATGGGTCACCATACCTTGAAACACTGGCAGTGAAAATAACCACCTCGTACAACTCACCAACTCTCTTCATGAATTCATCAACGCCAGGTCTCTTAATGACATAGACATTGTGCAGCTGGTTCTCAATATCAACCGGAATGACAAAGTCGGCCTGTCTCAGATATTTGAACGACGAATGGACCAAAGTCTCATCCAAATCCAAAATTAAACACTTCTTGTTCCCTAGAAGAGGAGATTTAGGATTCAACAACCACCCAGACTCAGCATGTGCTTGGCCCGGTTGTAATTTTGTCAAATCAAATAGTTCATCATTGTATTCCTCTTCCAAGATCAGGTCATCATTAGAACTTATATCAGTATCCTGCGTGGTGCTATTGTTCTTTTCCACATAGCTTGTGGTCACTTGGTAGTCATTGTCGTTCAGCTGATCATAGTTACCCGTCTCAATGGTAGAGTCTGTTGCCTCATAGACTGTGACGTCGGTCTTGTTGTTGTCTTCATTGTTGGAATTCGGAGATTTCTTCATTTTGGAATTTGTCTGATTGTTTACCAGTTTTGAACCAGGTGAGCTAGTAAATTGCTTGTTTTTGGACTGTGACTTGTCTGGGATGCTATTGATTTGTCTACCTTTTCCCAATTGTATTTTGGGATTGTTCTTGCTCGTGATAGGTTGTTTGGATTGGTACTGTGAGTTGTTGTTCGAATGGTCATTAGAGTCACCAATACAGCACAAAATAGTATGAATGAAATTTCCCATAGTCACTAGTAACACATCAAGTAGTAGATACTTTCAAGCCACGTCACAGGTAGCAAAATTCTCGCTAATAGAGTGAAACGACTTCTAGCACCTGCTTCACTGACTCACAAACGAAAAGAAAAACCGTACAGGAACAAAAGGTACAGTAGCTCAAATGGGGGGCACGTATAGTGTGAGCAAAGGCAAAGGCAAAACCAAAGAACTGTGGACAGAAAGATTTCTACCGGCAAGGCAAGTGGCACCGGTACGGGAAAGTGGCTATTGGTTAGTTGTTGTCTGTAGAAATGTGTGTGGGTATTTTTTTCTTTGAAAAGCAAAAAAGATGCGGTCAAAAAAGGTTCGGTCAAACGGTTTCACGTGCAGTCACGTTTTCTGAGCCGTAAGTAGAAGAATCGTGAGGAACCCTTCAAAACTTGATATAATGTACATAACCAAGAGAGAACATCGCTTTCGTAATCTGAACAATGTCAGATAGAGGAACAAACTGGTCTAATCCAGCCCTTTCAACTATAGAGATCCGCTCTATCAACAAGGAGCTGGAAACTAAAAAGGTCCTTATCAACTTTATTCTTCTTTTGCTCCTGAGACTGATAGAGAAGTTCGTTAGGCTAATTCTGCTCACTCTCGATTCAAAACTGATCGACTTTGATAGTCAGTCGTTTTGGTATATCAGATTTGGTCTCAACATGCTCTTCATTTACAATGTTTTTGCTGGTATTAAGAACATTTTCAAACCAAATGATGATTTCGCTGACCTGGACCTCACCAAGCAACAACGGAGTCTTTTGGGTCTACCTTTCGTTTCAGAACTCGAATACATGGTTGAGAACAAAGACAACACCGTCAAACTCAGCAAATTAGAACCACAGAAAATCACTCAAAGTGTGAACATTACACTATCACCTAAGAAAAACAACAATACTGGTCTTGTTGAAAATAGCATCACAATGAAGACAGCTGCAATATCACCTACCAAACCTTCAAACAACAAAACACCTATATCATCACCAATGTCTTCCCCTTCACCCATCAAACCCATTCGCTCAAGCCTGACTAAATCACCAACTAAATCCTCATCAGCGTCTCCATCGTTGACAACTTCAGGACTGAAGAAAATGAATCCACTCTTACAGAATGCAGGTGTGTTCACACCAACATATATTCCAAGTCCAAAGTACTACTATAGAATGGACTCACCTACAAAAACTAGAAGGGTATGAAGCAAACAAAGAGTAAATGTATACTATCTCTAAAGTGCATGATATCTCGAGTCTAATCCAATGGCCAGTATCCAGGAAACAAGTAGTGCATCTTCTCCAACAATTCTCTCTTGACACCAATTGGGTTGGTGCTGACACTCACCTTCATAGAGCCAGTCAAGTCATTACCAACGTTACCAGCCTTGATCTCCTTTTCCAATTCATCAATGATGGCAATGGCAATTTTGTTTGCGTTGGCAGAGTTAGCCTTCAAGTTTCCCACGACAGTTTCAACGGTCACTGGCTCCTCATCTTCTCTCCAAGCATCGTAGTCGGTAGACATACAGATCATTTGATACGAAATTTCTGCCTCACGGGCCAACTTTGCCTCTGGAAGAACAGACATGTTGATGACAGATGCATCCCAAGACTTGTAGATTCTTGATTCCGCACGAGTGGAAAACTGTGGTCCCTCCATACAAACAACAGTCAGGTCCTTGTTGTTCAATTGTTTAGAGTGCAACTTCTTTCCACCTTCCTCCATTACATGAGAAAACTTTGAGATGATGGCACTCAACTTTGGGTCAAACGGTTCACCAAACATGGCATGTGCAACAAAACCCCTTTCAAAGAAAGTATGACGTCTCAACCCCTTGGTTCTGTCAATTATTTGGTTAGGAACGACAAAGTCACGAGGAGCAAACTCTTCCTGTAGGGATCCCACTGCAGAAAAAGCAATAATGACCTTGACACCTAGTCTCTTTAACGCAGCGATGTTGGCAATAGCAGGAACATCTGTTGGCAAGAGATCATGGTGAACACCATGTCTGGCCAGAAAGGCTACATTGAAACCAGTCTTGGTCTTCGACACGGTGATCGAGGATGATGGAGCTCCCCAAGGAGTGGATAAAGTCAGTTTAGCAACTGGGGTGAGGGATTCAAGGTGGTAGAGACCTGTACCTCCAATGATACCTAACTCAATTGGTTCGCTGAAGGTGGTTGGAAGCTTTCCAGTATGAACGGTTTCAGTTCTGTGCACAGACATTGCTAACTTCAAATTGGGAAATAGAGATCTGGTGATACGAACCGTCGTGGTCAAGTTGAGGTGATCTATTCAAAACCACCACAATATGGTAGGTTTTTTTTTCTCGTGGAAAAACAATCGCTCAAGAGCCAACAAACGGCGCCGGAGGTACAAAGGTTAATGTAGCATAAACCACTTTTCGTTGTCTATTCACAATACAGTTTTCTATCTATTTACAGGATCTCGTTTTGTCATAAGGCTTTTGCTCACAGCATTCAAAGGTCGAAGCCAAAACCCTTCATACATGTTTTGTATTGACCAATCAAAGAGTCACATTTACCACTCTCCTGGCCGTTAATGAGCAAACACTCATCTCTGGACTGCTTCTCCTCCTTGCAGACACAGCAAGGCTTTGGTTTGTTTTCTTGTGGTTTGGCTGGCTCAGACATCGTATAGTTATTGACTAATAATTGGTGTACAGATAAGTAAAAGTTAAAGATTAACGAGATTACAAATGGCTCAACTTTTGTTATGTCTCAAATGCTAAAGGCCCAAAGCTGTGTCAGTTACCAGAAGGTTGATGACATAATTTTGGTTCAAATTATTGTGGCTGTCGGTTCAGAGTCACGTGCTTCTGCCGAGAGAGTTTCTCCGAGATATTTTGGGCAGGGCACTACTCTGCCACCCTTTATGTGAGGATTTCGATTCTCGGTGGGATTGTTTTTCCCGAGTATTTCTGCGAGCCACAATTATCGCCAAATTACGATGAATTGTTGGTGCCTTACTGTTGATATAAAAATGGTAAAAGTGCCCCTGTGGGTTTTATCTCAAGTGAAAGTCTGTCCAAATAATCCACAATGTCTTCTTACGTCACATTAAACAACGGTCTAAAGGCCCCAGCCATTGGTTTGGGTTGCTGGAAAATCTCCCAAGCTGATGCCCCCGCCCAAGTCTATAATGCCATCAAGCTAGGCTACAGACTTTTCGATGGAGCTGAGGACTATGGTAACGAGAAGGAAGTTGGTCTCGGTATAAAACAAGCCATTGACGAGGGTATTGTTAAGAGGGAAGAGCTATTTATTGTCTCCAAGCTGTGGAATACCTTCCACCATCCAAACAACGTCAGAAAAGCCCTGGACAGAACTCTGTCTGACTTGGGTTTAGACTATGTTGATCTGTTCTACATCCACTTCCCTATAGACACCAAGTACATCCCAATTGAGAAACTATATCCACCAGGGTTCGGCTACCCAGAGACTGTCGGCTTCGAATTTGAAAACGTTCCAATTGCCACTACTTGGAAGGCTTTGGAGGAACTGGTTGACGAAGGCAAGATCAAGTCCCTTGGTGTCTCCAACTTCCAAGGTTCTCTACTACAAGATTTGCTAAGATCAGCCAGAATCAAGCCAGCTGCTTTGCAAATTGAACACCACCCATATTTGGTTCAACCAAGATTGGTTGAATATGCCCAGCGTGAGGGTCTATGGGTTGTCGCCTACTCCTCTTTTGGTCCGTTGTCTTTCTTGGAGTTAGGTAATGAAGTCGCCCACGACACCCCAAGACTGTTTGATCATGCTACAGTCAAGTCTATTGCTGATAAACACGGTAAGTCCCCATCCCAAGTTTTGTTAAGATGGGCCAACCAAAGGGGTTTGGGGATTATTCCAAAGTCCTCCAACAAGGATAGACTATTGGACAACTTGCATGTTGAAGACTTCACCTTGGCTGACGAGGACATCAAGGCCATTTCTGCCTTGGACAAGGGCATTAGATTTAACGATCCATGGACCTGGAAGGACGCTGGTATCCCAACATTCGTCTGAATAATCTATACACAGGTTATGAAATTATACTAATAGGCCACTAATTGAAGATGTAGAATACTAACAGTGATTCAAAAAGAATTATATATAGTACACGCACGTATCTCAGCGGTACTCTTTGTGTGAAAAATGCTTGAAAATGGGTAGTGACTTCTTTGTCAATTCAGCTGTGCTCTCCCCCTTTTTGAGTAGCTCTTGTTCCTTCTTGTGAATCTCCCAGGGCTCTCTGGTATTCTGGTATTCTTCCAACAGTTCTGTATTGTTACAGGCACCAAACAGTGTTAAATCCCCATTCTCATCAAATCTCTCTTCTCTCGGCGGTATGTAACCTTTCTCACAGATATTGTTAGGAACCCAAAGGCCGAGCTCCTCCTGCCAATTGTAGTCCTTCTCGTTACGTTGTTCAATTGCATGTTTGCCGTACTTTTTGAGTAGAACCTTGACCGGATCGTTCACCATGTAGGCTTGTGCGCCTTCATAGAGCGTTCTCTTAATTGGAAAGATCTCGCTGTGTGCAAACCAGTTGAATTGCTTGCAATGTATAGCTTTTTCTCCCTGCTTGAGCTGGATGTTTTTTGGAATCTCTTCATCATCGTACCATAAAGCAGATATATCGATGTAGATACCACTTTTGATATCAATGTAGCGGGAATCAATGAATTGCTTGCGGTTGGGCTGCATATAGAACGGTGTTGTCTGAAGCCAGAACAAATGATTTCCGTTTTGTGGATCCTCAACCACTAAGGTGTTGTTGAAAAGGCGACCCAGTCTGTCTTGATCTTTGATAGATACTTGAACATCGACATCGTTATCCCAAGGCAAGTTCATAGAGTTGAAGTACCAACCAATCAAGTTCCCAAAATTGAACCAGGAAATAACCCCTGCTTGCTCCGCAAATTTAAACCAGCTCCTAACCAGGTGATGAATGACTTGGCTTCTCTCTTCGTGGGAAATGACTTGCTTGATCCATGGGAAGGTGTAGTGGTGAAGCTCAAATAAACCATCTGCCTTAATGAAAGGGAAAGTGTAAAAAAATTTGTTCGCGTGTTCCACATTCGCTCGAGAGAATTGGAGAAACTTAAGGTACTTGATCTCCTCCTTGTTTGGTTTTTCAATGGACTCGTACTTCTTCAAAAGTGCTGCGAAATCTGGCATCTCAAAGTCAGATTGATCTTGAGAAACCTCCTCCCTTAGAGAAATCGGATTCATTGGGAACCCTCTTGACTCATAAGTATCCAACAACCCCCGCATCATATCCTCACGCTTTTCGTGTGCGACCTGGATAAAGTCGTCAATAAGAGCAGGATTCGACGACGTATCAACACCTTTATGGTACATCCTGGAGAGACCATCCAAGCCAAGCGGGTGCGTCAGTCTCTTATCTCTGGTCTCCAAAGTGAAGTACTTCACGTCAGACTCCAACAGGACACGCTCAGGGATAGGCCAATAGTAATACTTGAAAATGGCAGAGCATATGCCAATGTTCTGTAGCTGCTCAAAGACAATGGTACGCTGGCTGTGCGAGATATCATCCATCCAGGGCTTCTTAACATCATACAACTCATCGTAACACATTTGGGACATCGCTGTATAAAGCTTGTTCTCGTCGCCCCTGAAAGGTTCGCTGTGTAAAATGTCGTCATATGCCTTGACAAATGGGAATGCGGGTGATAGATCCTCCCAGTCGCCCCAGTGAAATGGAATCTTGTGCTTACTGAGAAATTCTTCCGGGTCGTGTTCATTAGCGTAAATGTCCTGGAGGTAAGCCAAAAGAGCAGTTGACGAGTAGTTGGAGTTGAAGATGTTGCTGTACGCGTCTTCCATCCGCTGGTAGTTGGGGGATGACTTGGATTTGTACGCTTGGATTTGTTGAGTGTAGCCTTCGTAGTAGCCCTGGCTAGGATCTGAGGTCTTGAACTGGGCCAAGAAATTATGGGACTTGAAGAACCTTCTGTTCAGGTCAAGGTAAAGATCAAGTCTCCTAGATTTATCAACAAATATGTTGTAGTTCTCTAGTGAAAATGTGAAAACATTGGATAGCAAAATACTGGTTGTGAAAAGTACCAGGCCGATGAGTACCAAAATCTTTGACTTAAAGTAAAGGTTTTGAATCTTGGTTTGATTGATGTTGGCGTTGTGATGTCCTACACTGTTGGCGCCTGTACTTTGTATGGCGTTGTTCAGAAGTCGGAGAGGCCTTGTCACTAATGCTGCAGTGGCTCTTTTCACTGAAAACATTATAGGCTATTGGATTGAACTATCGGCTCAGGAATAAACGGTGTAATATTGAAGTGCAATTGCTCAAAAGTCATAGATCCATTCTTTGTGCTTTATTTCTTTGACATGGTGATAACTTGATATTGTCCCATGAGAAAAGCTCTTGGCATGCTGCCGAATTGAGGACAAAATGCGAAAAGGTCGGAAACCCTGGGACATTTTTACGGCCGTAGTTACAAAAGGGGGTTCGGTATGTCCCGATTATGGAACCGAGGTATTGGGACAAATGAATATGGAACAAGGAAGGAGCTTTCATCCAATCTGAAGTTCCGTAAGACTGAAGCCAAGCGATGGTTTAGAATACTAGAGTCTGGCTGCATCAGCACTACTGGTAATGGTAAGGTACTAAGTGTACCCACAGAATGAACCTCACGCGTCTGAGACAGACCAGAGTCTATGACAATAAATTCGGCTTTTGGGGAGTTCAACAACAGCAACAAGTGACATAACTATTGGTATCGATTTTACGATAACCTGCGGTAGCACAAGCAGAGATTCATCTGTCTGTGCTTGTTCTAGCCCGTGGTTCGAATCTTTTGAATCCAGATGTGAGGAACTGCCACTTGGCCCAACATGACGAGCACGATTGTTAGCGTACTCTGTAACTCTGGATTAATCCCCCAAGCTGGCTGGCTGGATTCGAAAAAATTAATGTATTAAAAGTCGGCTGTGATTGTGCGATAAAGCACAGCCCACTCGAACTTACAACCCTGGAGTCAGCCGCCTTCTTTGAGCATGGTCTGGCGTGCACCACCCACAGAGGAATATACAGATTCACCTGTGAGTCATCAAAAGCGGGTTCGAGCGTGCTGCTACCACCGACACAGTGGATGAGCTTCCTGGAAAGGATTCCTGCGCAAACCTCACACTCTGCCGAGTGCCACTTCAGGTTTCAGGCATGGCGGAACAACCAGCCTCCTCTGATGGCTCTAGAGCCTTGTAGACGTTCCAAGATCGCGCTGATGTTTCGAAGAAAGGGTAATCCTCACGAAGAAGTCCTTATTTCTCTCCTTGTAGACTCTGGTGAGCCGATGAAATCCTGAATACATAGTGGATTGCATTGGCGTGTGTGTTTTTTCGTCACACATGTAGCCTTAGCAATAACATTCCCAGATCAAAAAAACAGTATACACTACTACTTCCTCTCAAAGCATCAAGAAAGCAGATGTCCACCCAAAATCTCCTTAGATTGGCACTCTTGCAGTTCAAGCCTTCGGCGGTGAAGAAAGATAACCTGTGCAAAGTTTCAAGTCTCCTCAACGAGACTCTCCGGCGCTCCCCAGACCTAGACCTCATTGTTCTCCCGGAGTGCTTCACATCTCCATACTCTATCAGGTCCTTCAGAACAAACAGTGAACTAGTTCCAGGTGGCGAGACTTCAGACTTTCTGCGAACCCTCGCATCAGAACATAATGTCAATATTGTTGGTGGATCAATTCCAGAGCATGATGAGTCAGGCAATATCTACAACACAACCACAGTGTTCAATAGCAACGGACAGTACCTCACCAAATACAGAAAGATGCACCTCTTTGACGTCGACATCCCAGGTAAGATAACCTTCCAAGAATCGAAGATCCTGACAGCAGGGAACGAAATTTCTTATTTCCATCTCCCAAAGCAGGACATTAACGTTGGTTTGGGTATCTGTTATGACATTAGGTTTCCTGAACTGACAGCATTGTTAACAAGACCTCCCATCAATGCCAAACTTGTCATTTACCCCGGTGCATTCAACACCACAACTGGTCCTTTGCATTGGGAGACCTTAGTGAAATCAAGAGCACTGGATAATCAATGCTTTGTGGCTGTTTGTTCCCCAGCCAGGGATATCGATGTCAAATATCAAGCATATGGCCATTCCATGGTAGTAAGTCCTATGGGGCAAGTGATCCACGAACTTGGGAAGGGTGAGGCCGTATTGTGCGCTACAATTGATCTTAATGAAGCTGATGAGTTCAGGAAAAGTGTTCCCTTGGACTCACAAAGAAGACTTGACCTATATGGTGACGTTAGCAATTCGAACAAAAAATGAAAATCAACTACGCAGTACACTCATACTATGCAGATTATTCATTCGTTATTTAAGTCTAATCAGTAGTCTCAATGTGCGATCTCGTTACACTAGACTTTCTTGATTCAAACTTCCTCTGTTCTATCATGCATCTCAATCTGCTCCCGTCTCTCACCATCAGCAATACCCTCAAAAAATGTATCTCTCAACTCATGCCATCTGCTAGTCCACGTTCCTAAACTAACCAAGATTACACAGCTTGCCAATTGTACGATCCACCAAACCAAGCTCTTTGGGAGCTCTTTTGTATAAATCCACACAGCCACAAGGTTGATACAATGCACTGTTACCGCAAAGTCCCACGCAAGCTTCGAACGACCCACAATTACTGTCATGAAGACTACCCCAAAGAAGGAACTCAGTAACCATACCCCAATGATCATCAACCCCAGTGTGTTCTCAAGACTAATCTCCCTCCAGCTAAGTATCCACTCCAGTTTGAACTCAACTCCAATAAGTAACGAGATCAGATACAGGAGTGTTGTGGCGGTGATGTAGTAGAACACCTGTAGCACAACTATTTGAAAGAAGATCGTTCTGGGAGCGTAGGCGCTGTGTGCTGACTCTGTCGCGCTGGTATCACTGGGGGTTGTTACACGAGCAAATGGTGCAAAAGAGGCCAGGTGAGCAGCTCCTGGAAGCTCTTGGTACCTTCTCCCTAACGCAAGGATTGATCTGAAACTGAACCCCATAACAATCGAATGCCGATTTCAGTTGGAGTTGATCAAGATGAGAACTTTTGACCAAGCCTCCATAACATAGGTTGAAACTTCATGTAGTTACATAATCTCTTATGTAATCTTTAATATTTTGTGTTCTTTCTTCTTTTGCTTCTACAAGGAAAAATTTATTCCCTGCGATGAGCTTCAGGTGTACGCATCACAGTATTCAACTTTAGAGCCATAAATATGGGGAAATTCGATGACTTTGTGCCTACCATCAGTGACTCTGAGGAGGATATTCCTGACTTGGATACCGATGATGACCAGGGAGCTGCGTCCCCAGAGACAGAGCTTCTACAAGAAGATGACAAGAGAAAGTTGAAGTCAAAGAAGAACAAGAAGAAGAATAAAAAGAAAACCCATACCGAGGAAGAAGATGAAAAGGTGAACGGCAATGAAGATTTGAACATTGATTTTGTCTTTGATTTAAATGACGACCTTGGAGCTGTGGCTGAAGAGGGCTGGGAATTCAAGGGAGATGAGAAAAAGGATGGCCAATCAAAGGCTGATGTTGATCTTGACAGCATCATTAGAAGAAAAGGTGGTCTTGGTCAGCTAGCTGGTACCGAAATTTCAAACAGAACCGATAGCGATAGCGAAGAAGATGAACGGGAGGATGATGATGACGCAGAAAAGAGTTCACATGAACAGGAAGATGAGGAGGAGCTTGCTATGGATGGGTTTGGTATGGGTTTCAAGAACAAGGTTCTCGCTATTGAGGAAGATGAAGAGCCTAAAGATGGCGAAGAAGAAATTTCAGTGGAGCAACCAGAGCTCAAATCCAATAACCAGAATGTTCGTGATGAATTGAAGGACAAGGAAGAAGACGACGAAGATTCTCCAGAAGACATTGCCAAGTTTTACGCCCCATCTGAAGAAGGTGATGGTGCTAAGAAACAGATTCATAAGACGTTCAACTCCCTTGATTTGTCAAGACCTGTCTTGAAAGGTTTGGCTGCTCTTGGATATACTAAACCATCACCAATTCAGGGTGCCACTATCCCTATTGCCCTTCTTGGAAAGGATCTTATCGCAGGTGCCGTCACCGGTTCTGGTAAGACTGCAGCATACATGATCCCAGTGATTGAAAGACTGCTGTTCAAGCCATCCAAGATTGCTGCGACAAGAGTCGTGGTGTTGGCGCCAACAAGAGAATTGGCCATCCAAGTCAGTGACGTGGGTAGAAAGATTGGTAAATACGTTAGTGGCCTGAACTTTGGCTTGGCTGTTGGTGGCTTAAATTTGAGACAGCAGGAAAAGGAATTGAAGCAAAGGCCAGATATTGTGGTTGCCACACCTGGTAGATTTATTGATCATTTGAGAAACTCCCCAAGCTTCAACGTTGACCAAGTTGAGGTTCTGATTGTGGATGAAGCTGATAGAATGCTGGAAGAAGGTTTCCAGAAAGAGTTGACTGAGATTCTGGAATTGCTGCCTAGAAAAAGACAGACAATGTTGTTTTCCGCCACTATGAACTCCAAGATAAAATCTTTGATTCAACTGGGTCTGAGCAAGCCTGTCAGAGTTATGATTGATCCACCTAAACAGGCAGCTACAGGGTTAACCCAAGAATTTGTTAGAATCAGAAAGAGAGATCACTTGAAGCCATCGATTCTTTTCAACATCCTCAAGAAGTTTACCAAGGATCAGAGAATTGTCATCTTCGTTGCCAGGAAAGAACTGGCACATAAACTGAGAGTTGTTCTAGGTTTATTAGGTCTGAAAGTTTCCGAACTTCATGGCTCCTTGACACAGGAACAACGTTTGAACTCTATTAATGGATTCAAGAACTTGACAGTGCCGATTTTAATCTGTACAGATCTGGCCTCCAGAGGTTTGGATATTCCAAAAATTGAAGTCGTCATCAACTTTGACATGCCAAAGAACTTTGAAGTCTATCTGCACAGAGTTGGTCGTACAGCAAGAGCTGGTAGACAAGGTAGGTCTATCACCTTTGTGGGTGAGTCCAACTCTGATAGAGCTATAGTCAAGGAATCCATCAAGAGCAGTGAAGATAACCCAAATAACAAAATCCACAAGACTGTAGGTAGAGAGGTTGACTGGAAGGAAGTCGAAGAAATCAACAAGATTATCGAGTCTAAAAATGATATTGTTGAAGAGATTTTGGAGGAGGAGAAGTCTGAAAAGCAACTTCAACAAGCAGAAATGGAAGTGAAGAAGACTGAGAATCTAATGAAGTACAAGGACGAAATTCAATCTAGGCCAAAGAGAACTTGGTTTGAAACTGAAAAGGATAAGAAGAAGGATAAAAGAAACAAGAACACCAACAGTAAGAAGAGAAAACAAAATGAAGCTAGAGATGATAGTGAAGGGAAGCGAAGCTATAAAAAGACTAAAAATGATAGAGTCAACGGCCAGGAACGTGCTTTCAAGAAGCAAAAGCTAAAACCAAAGAAGAAATGATGTTGATTGAGCTTGTACATTATTTATAGAACACATGATTGCCATTGTCATTTGTAAGCTTCAATATCCTCTTTTTTTGTATCAAAATTCAAAAGTTGTACTGTCCTTCTAACATCGTACAATTTGGCTAGGTGCTGTCTCAGCTCTTTAGACAGGTTATCATAGTGGCCCATCAGCAAATTTAAACCATCCAACCAAACCAGTGACTCGTCTTTTTTGGCGTAAAAGGAAAATAGTGTCTTTCCCTTCCTGTTAATTAATGAAATCTTGTTGATGATGGTCTTGTCAATAAGGTTAATCAGCTTTGTATTAGATAAAGGGGGGGCATTCTTGTCCACTTGAAGAATCTCTTCAATGGCAAAACTAGTGATTGATGAAATGTCAATGGAAGTGCCTGACTTATCGATATCAGGTTTCCCCTCAGGTCTAGGTGGCTTGAACTCCTTGTAAAGCAACTGTTTGAAGTTTGGTGAGAGGATGATGAAGCAGTGACCGCTGTTAGTAGTGGTATTTTGAGCGGAGGGCAGTTGTGAATAGACCCAGGCTCCTTGCGCTAAGCTTTCGAACTTTTGGTTCTTAACAAATTCGAATGTCTGGTCATTCAATAACTTATTGAATTTTATGGTTTCTTCTTTAGTAGATATTAAAATGTGTTCCTTTATCCCTCCAAGTTGTAAAGATCTGACTTTCTTGTAAGTCATTCTTTGAAAAACACTTTGAACTTTTTCAATAGGGATAGGCTCGTCTTCCGGGTCCAAGGCCTCATCAATCTGTTTGAGTATTAACTTGACCAATGTTAGCAAGTTATCAAAGTCCTCTCCCACTGCTTTGGACTCGACCCAGAATTCTAACAATTTGGAGATCAGGTTGTACTGAAGAAGATCTCGTAGATAGAAGTGTTTGTGGATTGACTTGTACCCATGAACTTCTGAATCAATGTCATAGATATTCGTGAGTAGTTCCGACACCGATAATGACGCCAAAGGAAGAGGGAACTTTTGTTTTTTGTTGTTGAATAGAACCTGCTGATGGTATTCCTTCTTGAATGTGATGTTGGTACTCTCAAGGAAAAAGTAAAGATCAATCAAATGGAACACAGAGAAGCGCTCAAGAATGAGTCCTCTTTCATTAGTAGTATCTGCTTTGGTTATTTGGGATAAAATGATGTTCAAAATCTCATGCTGATACTTCGAGCTCAGATCCACTTTCAAGTCAGATAGCAGTTTGACATTCTTCTGGAAGACCACCTGTGTAACTTTCAAAGACTCCCCCAACGGTTTCTTGAATCTATCAGTTTGGCTGATATTCCCCAAAGTGACCAAAAATTCAGATTTTTGTAAATGAAGAATGAATTCAGCTAGGTGGTTGATAGAGTTGAGCTCGACGTGGTCAAGAGCTAGATAACCGTTGATAAAACTGGACGAGTTGAGCATCAAATCTAAGTTTTCTAGGCATAACTTATTGGAGATAGTCTCAAGAGTCTTCAAATTCGTATTCGTGGAGTTCAAAATTGGAACGGCAAACTGTGCTGATGGCGTATTGCCAAAGATTGAACCCTTGACAATGGCCCCCAGGACTCTGAGTGCATTGTTAACAACATCTAAAGTACTGTTGGGTGCGATTTGTTTGAAAATAGCGTCGATTAGCTGCTCGTTGAAAACTTGAACAGACAGTTCATTGGATGTAGAGGAGTTAAGTACTCTGGAGAGTAGCATCAATGACTTGGTGGAATCTTCTGTGTTGTGAAGAAGATGATTTTTGAGATCCGTGGCAAACTGAACTGCAGATTCTTCATCGAATGTAGAGTTTTTGAGAGTCAACCTCTCGATCCTCGAATCAATGGTCTTTGTTGAGTGAGACATCGTCGGATTCGTATATCTACAGAAACAGAGTGATAATAATCGTTGTCTGGGTTTTTTTCCTCTGAGCAGAAAAAAATAAAATATCCCACGCAGATCAAGGGGGTAAGGAACCGCCAGTCGCGAAAACTACTAGTCGTAGTTGAATAGCAGTTCCATAATACGAGCTGATCACAGGTGCCAGACTACAGTTCAATCATAAATTTCTTGCTAATATCAGTGCAAGTTAGATAGTGACTCTGGCCTTCAAACATCATTAACCTTTTTTTAACTCTCGAATCTGCTAGTGGATGGTTCTGTATTTTCAACAGGTCAGTCTCTCTTTAGCTTTTGAATCGACAGGTTATTTTTCCGAAAGTACCCTCTACTATAAGAGGACTCAAATTGGTTTTTTTGGCAAAAGGAGCACTTTCTGAACTTTATCAAGCTAAAGTTGAAAACAATCAGAATGAATCCAGCTTCTATCTCAGAGTCACTCAAGTACTTTTTGATACTGACAGTATCAACAACTCTTCCCCTTACATCCACTTCAAATTTATCGGCATTGTCTTGAACCACTTGTATGAAGGCGTCACACTTAACTTTATGTTTAGAGCAGTGGTCACAACTTGGCCCGATTCGTTGTTTTCTGTAGGTAGACCCTGTCAAATGATATTGGAGGTCCTTCTTTCTAGTGTAGGTCGGGGATTCTTTCTCTTTCTTGTTTCTAGTCCCCCTCGCAGCTCTAGATTGAACAGCCTTCTGTGTTTGATCCTCACTCACTTGTCCAAGTTTGTTGTTATTTGATGTATTCAGTGGACTGTTCAGTGTGGTTTCCAATCTGAGCCAAAATTTGGCATCCAAATTCGACAAGATATTTGAAACTCCAGTTGGTGTCACCCTGGGTAACGGTGGTAAAAGCAGTAGCTTATCGTCTCGGGTTTTCACGATGAAGCTCATTATGTGAGTTGAACATGCCTCTAGATAAAACAGAGATCAAATAGAGGGAATCTTTCTCCTCAAATGGTTCGCAACCCGAATTCTCTGTGCTATGTTAACGGGGACCTTGGTAGTTGTGTCAAAAAATGAAGTGGTGTAAAACTTAACTAATTCTAGGTCACCAAACCTGACGGCAAGCAAAAATAATCGAGCGGGTTGAATAACACATCTGTGTCTTTATCAAGCTGTATTATGAATCCAATATCTAGTCGTGATTGGAAGAGCTATTGCCTGATCCGAAAATTCTTCACTAATATAGAGCATCTTTGGTTTTGAGCCCTGTGATCAAGTCCAGCACCATATGAAATCACTGTGAAATTGAATGATGATTCACTTAGATGATCATTCAGTATTGGAAAAATAACTCATGAGAGAATCCTGCCTAGGTCGGAGCCTCGGTCGGATCCTTTTATAAGATGGAATCCTACTGATCTGCCGAATGAAGTTGAGGTTGCATGTACGGAACTGTAATTGAAACTACATGATGTTGGAGATAAATATCATAGGAAGTCCAAATACTATCCAAATGATATCCATATGGTATCGAAAACATAACTCAAATACAATCCAAATACAAACAAATATAAATATCCTAATACAATCCTACAGTGTTCGATCGACTCTACTATTTCACATTCATTGCAAAAGAGAAGAGTCCCGATTAGAAGATTATGTACTCCGACTACTAATCAAAATCATATAGCCATAGTTTGACAAACTCCGACGGAGAACCGACGGGACAGCCATACTGTTGCACTAGATATGTGCTCCTAGGTAGATTGAGGTTTAATAAAGTAATAACGAGCCCACCTGCACCTGATCTACTCACTTTTTTTCGTTAATGTTATTAAGGCTCTTTGGATCGAGTTTGCCCTATCTCAGTGACAACTTGAGTGTCCCTACCATATTGGAGTAACACGGAAAATTTTCACAAATCAAATAAAATCCTCTCCATAGAACCAATTATCGGCGTCAAGCAAGATTGGAGACGATACAACAGTATGCACACTAACTTCGTTGTGAGAGGAAACATTTCTGTTTATGTTTTGTGATGAAAGCTTAGCTATATTATAAACCCAGCTCTTCGACTTTTTACTGTATATGAGAAGAAACTATGTCAAACGCTCTGAACTCTGAGCAGATTGATTCCTCACAGAAGCATATATTGGAATTTTACTAACATCTTGAAAGTTTGCCTATGTGTATTGATCAAGTTTCAAATATTTACAGTTTTGGTTCACCTAGTTTTACCTCCAATGCTCTTGAATAGGACAACATCACCGTCTTCCAACACGTAGTCCTTGCCTAACTTCTCACTCTTCACGCGTTTCTCAATGTCATTGATTTCCTTGATTTTATCCTTGGCTGCCATCAACAGATCATACTTCAGAACGCTCACATTGATAAAGTTCTTTTGCAAGTCTGTGTGAATCAAGCCAGCACCTTCTGGGGCAGTTGAGAATTTCTTAATGTTCCACTCTCTGGCTTCTTTCTCACCCATAGTGTAGAAGCTGATCAAGTTGAGCTTATCCTTCATGCTATTTACCATTTCATTGATGACTTTTGATTGTGTGTGCTCATTTTCTTGAAGAATGAATTCATCATGTTCATGGTTGGCGCTGAACATTATCAGGTTATCGCCTGGCGAGTTCATATCTAACCAGTTTTGGATTCTTTGCAGGTATTTGTTTTCGCCAGAGTGGTAGTCAATTCTTGAAACATTCAATAGGTATATTGTTGGTTTGGCAGTCAGGAACTTGTACTTGTTAATTACTTCGACCTCTGGCTCCACCCAGCTGGTGTGGTTCATGAGTCTTCCATTTTCAGTCATCAGATTGATCAACTTCTCCAAGACCTTGTTCTCTTCAACAACTTGTTTTCTCTCGTGACCTTTAGTAGCACCTTTCAAAAGCTTGTTGTTCTTTTCGATGGAGTTCTCTGCAGTCTCGAGATCCTTAAGTAGAAGCTCATCTGCAACAATTTCCAAATCACGAACAGGGTCAACCGAGTTTTCAATATGTGTGATCTCAGGATCATCAAAACCTCTGACAACCTGAAAGATCCCATCCACATTCCTGATGTCATTCAAGAACTGATTCCCCAGACCTTCTCCTTTTGAAGCGTTTCTCACGAGGCCTGCGATGTCCACAATCTTCAAGTAGGAAGGTATGACCTTCTCACTCTTGTAAATAGCGTGCAAGTTCTTTAGCTTTTCAGATGGAACTTGATACATTGCTTCCTCTGGTTTCACCGTTGCAAATGGGTAGTTATTTGGGTTCCCTAGTTCTGACTTTGTAATGGCTTGGAAGAAGGTAGACTTTCCCACATTGGCCAGGCCCACAATCCCCACTGAGAGTTTGCTCGAGAAACGTCCCAGAAGGGCACTCCTTCCTTCAACAGTTGGCTTGACCTTCTTTGCCAGCTGAATAGAGGTCGTGTGTATGAGTCTTCTCAAACAACTGTTTTTATCCTTCATTATCAGTTGTGCGCTAAAGGGTGAAGTTTCATTACCGGTTGGCGTTGGCTTTTTTTCGGAGGATCTCTAACAAGACGTGGGTTACTCTACATGAGGTATAAGTCAGGACACTGCCATAAATTCTAGGCATCATGTAAAGAGTTATAATGTTCACCTAAGGCATAACTGTGTCTATAGTAAACCAACTTCAGCTCCGAGTTCTCACCTTCCTCGTTTACAACCAACGTAGATCTGCCACTCATCATAACACTAATTGGGCAGTTGAGCTCTTTACTCAAAGCCAGAATTTCCAAATCTGAACCCCATGCGGCAGTAGTCTCAATTTGCTTAGTGTACTCATCAAGATCTTTTAAGCTCATGCTGTTTTCATCGAACAAGTAGGGAGTAAAGGTATCTGGATCTCCTCTGATATGAGCAACAGCCAAGGACCTAAGCTCTTGAACACTTTTGATGATTCCTTGTCGCAACTCCAGTTGGTCAGCAATTGACGCAAAGAGACAGTGTCCGTCAGGTTTAATCTCGAATTGTTTCAGCGCAGAGACTTTGCATAATTGTTCAATGTGCTCTTGTTCTATCTCACGCAGGTTTGGCTGCTTGTCGGCTTCTTCTTGGGCTGCCTTCTTTTGCTCTTCTATGAGTGCAGCTCTTTTAGCCAGTCTTTCCTTTTGACGATTCCGCTTTGGACCCTTCTGCTGTTGTTCTTGCTGTTGTCGTGGTTTTTGTTCTAACCCCTCTTCCTGTTCTCTCTTCTCCAGCTCCAATTGGGCTAACAGTTTCTCTGGGGAGAATTCATCATCATCACCTTCTCCGACTTCTGTTTCATCTTTCAGTAAAACTTCCCCAGCATGTTCGGGCAATTCGGCGTAGAGCTTTTCTAGCTCATCATCATGTCTCCGTCTCAAATCTGCTTCTAGTTCAGAGCACTTCCTTAGAACTTCCTTTTTCTTTGATTTAGTAGCCTGCTTCTTCAAGCCAGTGACAGTTGCAATAAGGTCTCTACTTTCCTTTCTGTGCCTGGCAAACAGCTGCTCTTCAGTTTCTGACGCACTCATCTTCCTGATCTCTTTTAAGTGCACCTAATGAATGCTGGTTGTTAGTTTGTTCAATAAATTTATCCGGTCAGAAAACTGGAAATACGAAGAAGCGTGAAATCACAGAAAATAAATAAAGAGGTCATGGTGAACGTACAAACATAACAACAGAAATGAGCATGAAGACTGGAAGCCCTCAATAAGTATTTATCCAGGCGTCCTAGAAAAAAATAGATGCGACCCTACGCAGGATCGAACTGCGGATCTTACGATTAACAGTCGTACGCCTTAACCAGCTTGGCCATAGAGTCATATGTTATTCTCAAAATCAAGTTCATAATCACATCGTATTATTATATGCTAGAAGGTATCTATTGAAAAGCTCAAAATAAGTAGTATTATTTGCCATTATAGTATAGTGGTTAGTACAGTTCGTTGTGGCCGAGCAAACCCAGGTTCGATTCCAGGTAATGGCAGTTTTTTTACTGATTTCGAGTCAAGAGCTACACGTAAAACGCCAACCCCTATCATCCACACGCGTACAGTCGCTTCTTTCAACGTCTACAGTCACATACGAGTTGAGTGTCTTCTGAAACGTAATTCGAATATTTCATAAATATTTCATTTTTCTCGTCATAACTTCACATCGTCATGTCTCAACCTTTGCCAAATGGTTCTCATAACCTAACCAACAATACAAATACTGAAAGAATAAGAGTAGTCAAGTAGTTTGAAGGAAACCTGTTTCCTTGACCACTTGCCGACTCTGTTCCTAGTAAATTAAACAATAACAAACCCCACTCCAGCTGAAACATCAAACCAACCCTTCTTACAATAACACTTCATGAATCAAAAACCTCCAATCTTTCACCATTCGAGCTCATATCAATTGGATATGGACAGAAATTATTTGGCAACAGCTTGCAAAGCTTCCAAAACCTCAACCTTGATGGCGGCCTCAGCAGCTTCAATCTCGTTTGAGGAATTCAAGTTCTTCTGAGCTTCAGCCAATTGGGCCTTGATCGAGTCTGCTGAGAACTGAGCTGGCTCGAAAGCCTCAATTGCAGTTATAGACAAAGTAGAACCTGGTTGAACAGTAGCAAACCCTCCAGAGACGAAGAACTCCTTGATGTTACCGTTAGTCTCAATGATTTGAACAACACCTGGTCTCAATTGCTCAATGATCGGAACGTGATTAGCCAAAATACCAAAGTCACCATTGACACCTGGAACATTGACTTGAGTGACCTGTGAGGAAGAGAACAATGCTTCATGTGGCAAAGCCAAAGACAACTTCAAAACATCAGATGAAGCGACATCGGCATAGGTTCTTCTGGCAGTGGCTTGGATGGCTCTGGTAGCTCTGACAGCGTTTGATCTGAACATTGTTACTGATTGGGTGTCTCTATTTGAAGGTTTCGCAGCCATTTTTTTTTCCGATTTTTACTTTGGTTCTAATTGGATTGGAGATCGGCATTAAACGTCACTGTGGGCGTATCTTGCACAGAGTATCTTCACAGGGGCTCATAACCCATAATCCTAAGTTTTAGCCATACGGTTTCATAAAGGATAACCTTTGCCTTAACACCCTACACTGTGATGTCAACACAAATCGAGAACCTGGTAGTATCATTTGACGTATGTAATATCTGAATGGGAAAGGCTAAAAATCTACTAACATTATCTAGGAAGTACTACTTCAATGTGGTAACCTGTTTGATGAGCTTGCCACGAATAAGACTTCCAATCTGGTGCTTCCCAGAAACAATAAGTCTTCTCCACGACTCAATACTGCGATTAAGACATTTGATCGAAGTCTTGACAGTTTACTGATACAACTGAGTAATATTTCTCTTCTTAGTATTGAACTAAAGAGACGTGCGTTTGAGAGGGAGAAGGCAGCTAGAGTACCAGACCCTCAGGAACTTGCTCAGCAACAACAAATCCAACAACAGAAACTGCACCAACAAGGGGTAGATATCGGAATGCAACATGAACAGAGCCGAAATATACCAATTCCTGATGCCGACGACCTTTTGAAAGACTTAAATGACTTTCTCGCACAAGGCCCACAACCTACAGGCGGGGATATGAATGAAGATTTTGATGAGAATATACAGCAACTGTTGATGGAGAGCAATGATTTCGTGAACAATGACGGTAACACTGGTGAAGGACTTGTGGATGATGAAATATTCAGCCAGATTGATTCCATGTTGAATATGTGAATTAGTTTTAGGAGATATTGCGTACAGACCATCCTTCGACTCTGAAAGATTACCTATCCAAAAGGAAATCTCAATGTAGAATCACAACCATTACTGTGACGTTGTCTGTGGTGGAGTGACTCAAGGCATACTCCACCAATTTTTTTGCTGCAGCATTAGCATCCGTCTCCTCAGATACAAGTTCACAGGCATCTTGATCACTGATAACATCCCACAGGCCATCACAGGCTATAATAATGAACCTATCAGTTGTGTTGTCTAGTTCAACGGAACAAGTGTAGGGATTTCCAATAACAAGATCCTTGAAAAATTGATCACCCAAGGACCGCGTTACTGCAAGCATGCCATTAACTCTTGATTTCATTATTATTCCACCTTTGGATTTGATTCGATGCACCTCATACTTATCTGAAGCTGTATGATCATAAGTCAGTCTCATAGCCTTGCCATCTCTAAAAAGGATAATTCTGGTATCGCCCACATTTGCTGTATAAAGAACTCTTTTATGCTGTTTCAGATCTACTCCTTCAGGATCAATCTCCTCTTTGAATTCATCTGCTATGGTACCATCGGGATGCCTCGTGATGGTGTCATCTTCATCATTAGGAACCTCCCATCTGATAACTGCGACAGCAGCAGTGCATCCACTTGTGCCTTTGCAATTCTTCACTATTTCATAATCTGCATCAACAAAACAGTCGTTCAAGACCTCCCGGACGTCAATCATATCGTTTTCAATGAGTTTCCTTTCGATTAAAGTGTGTAGGTTTTGTCCACACCATTTGGCAGCCTGTTGCCCCGCATGGCCATCGAAGATCGCAAAGTAGCCCCAGTCAAGTCTCTCAACAAAGTTCTCCACGTAAGTGTGAACATCTTCCATGCTTGGTCGATAGGTCTTGTTAGTGTTCTCTGCAACACCCACCGAGTAGCTCAGTTGGTAGTGATCATTATTCATATTTTCTGGTGCGTGACAAATACAAGAAAAGTACAATATTGGAGGGAAGCGATCAAACCTTCAAGATCGTTCTAGGATTTCAGATAACCAATCAAGACTGGCAGTTTGTTAGTAAAACTTAGGACAAGACGACTACTCCCAATCAAAGCAAGGATTTCAAAAATAATGTCAAAAATAGAAGATCAATAAACAACAAACAAATTGGATTACGTAACCAATAACCTTTTATCCTTTTTATCTTTTATCCTAGATAGATTCACCGTAATGGCATCGTGATAAGTTGAAATAAATTACAGCTGGATCCGGGGCTCCTGATTCTTATACTTATGTATATTAAAGTTACAAGTACAGGCCTTCTAAAGACTCATCCACCTTGGTTTTCATCACGCTTTCCTTGGCTTTCACAAAATCTGTGTTGGTAACCTGCATTCTTCTCTCTCTTAGAGCCAATAAACCTGCCTCTGTGGTGATTGCCTTGACTTCAGCACCACTCAGCTCGTCCTTAGCACTAATGATTCCATCAATATCAATATCATCACTGAGGGTCATCTTCTTGGTGTGAATCTCAAAAATCTTCTTCAAGTTTTCAGAATCTGGTGGTGGAAAGTGAATCTTTCTGTCTATTCTACCCGGCCTAATTAGAGCAGGGTCCAATGACTCAATTTGGTTAGTGGCCATTATAACCTTGATATCACCTCTATCATCAAAACCATCTAATTGGTTCAATAATTCCAGCATGGTTCTTTGAATTTCCTTTTCACCTGAACTTTGAGAATCATATCTCTTGGTACCAATGGCGTCAATCTCATCAATGAAGACGATAGAAGGTGCATTATCTGCTGCTAGTTTGAAAAGTGACCGGACCAACTTGGGGCCTTCACCAGCATATTTCTGAATCAGCTCAGATCCAACCATTCTGATGAATGTGGCTGAAGTCGAGTTGGCCACAGCTTTTGCCAGTAAAGTCTTACCAGTACCTGGTGAACCATACAAGATGACACCTTTTGGGGGTTGAATACCCATTTCGCTGTAGAGTTCTGGATGTGTTAGTGGTAGTTCAACAGCTTCTTTGACTTCCTTTATTTGAGATTCCAAACCACCAATATCTGCAAAAGTCTCAGTTGGTGCAACAGCAACCTTCATCACATTAACCAGCGGGTCCGCATCATCTTCCAAGACACCAACAATGGATACAGTCTTATTGTGTAACAACACTGAGCACCCAGGTTCCAGTAGCTCCTTGTCAACAAAAGACAAGATCGAAACATAATATTCTGGCCCTGAAGTGGAGCTAACAATAGCATGGTCATCATCAATTATCTCTTCCAATGTCCCCACTGTAACTGGAGTACCTCTAATCTCATCAACCTTTTCTCTTTCCTCGTTCTGCTTCTTCTCAAATGGTTTGAGTGCCTCCAATGCTGTGACATATTCTTGTTCAATCAGAAGGTGGTCATGGATTCTCTGTGATTTCAGCAATTTCAGTTTAGAACGGTTTCTTGGGAATACGTCTGGTAGCTTTTCAGCTGTAGAAGGGCCACCTTTCCGTTTCTTTCTGCCAATCTTCGTCTTGACTGGTGGTTCATACTTCGGCTTTTTAGATTTATCCTTCTTTCTTTTATCGCCACCAGGCATCCCAGAAGCACCTTGACCCTGATTGTAAGACCGTTAGTACTGTTGAGCTAATGAAATATTTCGACTAAAGAAAACATACCATTTTGACCGGTTCTTAGTGTTTGATTAATTGACTGAATGGATATTGTGTTGTTTTGAGTGGCAAACAAGCTTTTGTTTGTTATCCTAGGACGTGAATTTTTGGGCGGTGGCAAAAAGAAAAGAAAAACAGTAACACAGGGCTTCATGACCTTTCAGTTCCCATAATACAAGGTAAGCAAGTACGATCGTTCTATTCTACAACTATACAAAAGTTGTTCATACTTGCACTATCATGCAGCTTCTTCTTGGTAAATAAGATGCTAGTGGACGGGAAAGATATCCATCTAAGTGCCAAATACACTAGCTTTTTCGCTTCGTGGTATTCGATAAGTTGAAACCCTAGAGCCTCACAGATTGACAGGAAGTGTCCCTTATCACAGTACCTCGAGTTGGTTAAGCAACTAAGAGGAAGAACAATGAATAGTATAGACTTCCTGTTCGGAACAAGAAACTTTGTAAAGAGTTTCATCATATCACCGCGAAGTTTGGGGGTTGGAACAAAGTTTAGTACCAGTGAACATGAGATCACATCAAAGCTTTCTGATTCATTCTTGGGGAGTGGGCGTTGCATAAAATCCTGCTTCAAGATGCTAGGCTCATTGGAGTTTAGATCGATGCGCACAATGTTCTTGATGTACCTGGAAATATAATTCTGAGTGGACAGACATCCAATTTCAAGAGCTCTAAGATTCTTCAAGTCTTTCAGTTCTGGAACTGTGTCAAACAGCCACTTGGATGAATCACTACCTCTCTTTGTCTCCTGTCCATGCAATGACGCAATTTGATACTTCTGTAGACCACCACTATCTAAGTTTTCAAACTCGATCTTGCGAAGAAGGGTGAATAGATTACGGTCGTTCTTTTCATTACTGGCTGTCAGAAGTTCGTCATCAGTTGGTTTCGAGAATTGTTTAGGCTCTCTGTTAAGGCTTGAAATGTTGCTGTCATTGATATCTTGTCGGTAAATGTCACTTAGTGCGCGGTATATGATATCTTTTTTGCTCAAGAGGAGGTGATACCGTCTGATAATTTTCCTTGTATGCTGTGGTTTGATGGACGGTTTTGTGAAGGTTTTTCCTGTTATACTCTTCTCTCTTTTTAGAAACCCCTTCTGCTTACCTTTAGCCATTTTGGGTCTCTTGGGTTCAATTACGGAGATTGTTCAGGAGACACAAAAGATCAATTCAAAAGTTCAAAAGACAAAAAGAAGTCAAAAGATCATTCATTATGTAAGCGATGAGCATAAAAAAATTTCCCAAGCTTCAGTAAAAACAGTACATTTATGGAATGACTTAAAACCTTGATTTCAATTTCCAAGATGGTCTCCAAACGACTCCAGAGAGTTGCCGAGAAGAGAACTAAGATCAAATCTTCCAAAGTTATCAAGCCCAAAATAAGTAAAATGACATCCCTCGAACCCAAGCCGATTTCTAAGACAGTAAAGTCTGACTCTTTGAACTGGAAACAAGTTGAGATTCCGGACACGTTGGAAGACTATGGAGGATTCTATGGGCTAGAAGAACTTACTGGTGTTAGTGTGGAGTATATTAATGGGAATGCAACCTTCGTTGTTAAAGACACGAGCCAGCCCAAAGAGGATAATCATGAAGGATCAGACCGTGCTTCAGAGACATTACCCTCAACGACTAATAAAGCAGATGATAGTGCCGAAGATGAGCTTATCAAGACTCGAACCAAAGCAGTGAAGAAAGCTCGAGAGAAGACGAAGAGCAGCAAGAATTTCAACAAGCCAATTTTAGACCAAGACGAAGAGCTGGAAGAGGGTATCATATCGCAAGCTTTGGATTTCCAAAAACTTGATTTTCTAGAAGATGTCGAGCTTCCAGAGTGGCTTGGTATCAATTTATCGAATTCTTCTTTACAGGGTCTAGCCAAGCTAGGGTTTGATAGACCAACACCAATTCAGAGAATGTGTATACCGAAGGCTTTGGATGGAGAGAGTATAATCGGAAAGGCTTCTACGGGTTCTGGTAAGACTTTGGCTTATGGAATTCCTATCCTTGAAAAGATTATGACAAATGAGGGCTCAGATTTTGCAACTGGTGTTATCTTCACTCCAACAAGAGAACTAGCCAAACAAGTCGTTAACCATCTGAATGAGATCTCAAAGTACTTTCCATTCAATAAAAATGCAGTCATTAGTTTGACTGGTGGTCTTTCAATTCAGAAGCAGGAGAGATTACTAAAGTACAAACAGACAGGGCAGATAATCGTTGCTACCCCTGGTAGATTCTTGGAGATCATTGAAAAGAATGAAGATCTTGCTACTAAGATTGCCAATTTGGACATTCTTGTTCTTGATGAAGCTGATAGACTATTACAAGATGGTCATTTTGACGAGTTTGAGCAGATTATCAAAATACTGAAGAGCTTAAGAAGCAAAAAGGAAGCTTGGCAGTCATTGATTTTCTCTGCAACTTTCGCCAAAGACTTATTCTCCAAACTAAGCAGTCGTGGATTTAAACCAAAGGGCGATGATTCAATGTCCGAACAGGACAAGATCATTGAGCTCTTTGATGAAAAACTTAATTTCAAGTCCAAGCCTGTTTTTGTTGACTTGAATCCAAACGGTAAACTCTCAAAGGACATCACTGAGGCATTGGTAGAATGTCTCCCAGCGGAGAGAGATTTGTACCTCTATTACTTCCTCTTGATGTATCCAGGTACTACTTTAGTTTTCACGAATGCCATTGACTCCGTCAAGAGACTTGTTCCACTTCTGAACAGTTTGCAAATCTCCACTTTTGCCATTCATTCCAACATGATCCAAAAGCAGAGATTGAAAAATATCGAGAATTTTACAAAAGCCTCAAAGGAGAATATAAAAGGAAAGTCCACTGTATTGATTGCTTCTGATGTGGCAGCCAGAGGTTTGGATATCCCTGGGATTCAACACGTTGTCCACTACCACTTGCCGAGAAGTGCAGATGTTTACATCCACAGATCTGGTAGAACAGCGAGATCAGGCAATGAAGGTGTTTCAGTTATGATATGCTCTCCGCAAGAAGCCAGTGGCCCTTTGAGAAACTTACGCAAAGCATTATCCAGCGATAAAGCCAAGTTCAAAGGAAAGTCATCCAAGAAGTGGACTAAAGATGTCAACAGATTGGAGATTGAAAGTGATATTGTGGCACAGATCAGAGAGAGAGTGAGATTGGCAGGAGAGCTGGCTGACAATGATGTTTCAACGAAGTCTTTGGCAAAGGAAGACACTTGGGTTAAGAAAGCTGCTGAGGACCTGGATCTTGACATCAGTGACTTCGAAGGGCAGGACGATATTCTCAAGAGAAATAGAAGCAAGAAGGAAAACAAAAAGTTGGACAAGGGTCAAATCTCTAAGAAGAAATTTGAGTTGAGTCAGCTTCTCAAGGTTCAGATCAGGAAGGACCTACGCAGAAGTTATCTCACTGGTGGTCTGAGAAACTTGGCAGATAGTATTGTTAAGGGTGTTGGCCACGGTTCTATTATTGGACATGATAAGGTTGATGCATTAGAACAGCTCAAACAGAAGAAGCCCAAGGACTAACATTGTATACTGCAAACTTAAACCGAGTCATTAAAATTTATTGGAAAGTGGATATGTAGTGCTTCTGTTTTCTATCAATGTGCTGTAATGGTTCAAATAAAATCATCATCATCGTCAAAGTATTCGTCGTCAGAACCGTCAGTCAACTGCTCAAAGTTCAAATTGTAACGAAGAATAGCTCCAATACCACCGAATCCGGTAACAAACTGAGCACCTTCACTAGATCTGTCTGTAACAAACTCTAGGTTAGCACCAAAGTTTTGGTAGTTTTCAGCCAACCATTCCAACAACTGCTGCTCTGACACCAGTTCCATTTCAGCTCCAGTCTCCTTATCAATGTTATAGGTCTTATCTTCTTGACCAGGGTTGACCATAACAACAATCTCCTTATCTTCAGCGTTCTTGTAAACATTTCTAGTAATCTCCAAATTCTCGTAAACAATGAGAGTCTCACAAGAGCCAGCTTCCAAAGCTTTCATAGTATCAGACACACCATAACAGAACTTTCCTGTATCCTGAGAAATTTCATCAAAGAATTTAGTGATCAACTTCTTCTCTTGAATGAATTTGACATTAGCCAACGCCTCAGCAGACAATTCAATTGCTTGGTTGAAACCGTTCTCACCACCATATGATATATCCACAATCTTAACAATCTTTTGTTGCAGTCTTAAATCGAACATATCAGATTTTGATAGTTCTGTCTTGAAATCAGCAGAACCAGCCAAAACCAAACCATTGACGTTAACCTTGTCATTAGCGATGAAACACTGAACAGCAACTTCAGCAACCTTTCTAATATAATTGTGTCTCTTCTCTTCTCTCAATCTTGCAAAACGAAGGGCAGATTGACCACCTCTACCGTGCTTCTTTGGCAAGTCAACAGTGAACTTGGTTATGATAGTTCTTGTGTTACCAGACAGCAAACCAAACAGAGAACCATTACCATCCATGACAATAAAACCATAGTTATCATCAGATTCCAGCAGTTCAGAAAGTGCCTCAGTGTGGAACTTATTATCACAGAGGTACAATTTAGTGTTGATTGGCTTGAAAGGTTCAAAGTCAATGTTCAGTTTCTTTTCTTTACCTTCCTCATTGATGGTATCACCACAGAACAACACCAAACCATTTGTAGGCACCTTGTTGTATAGCTTCAATTTTTGCTGAGTGGAAGTGATGGCAGACAAGACAGACAATCTGTTGACTCTGGACTTGATGTTGGAAGCAGTACCGTATTCATCAGTCAATAGCTTTTGATAGAAGGAAATTTGAGACTTTGGTGGGATGAGAAGAGAGATCATGGAGGTACCATTACCTCTAGTATTTTCGAGAGCCTTGATCAGCTTCTTGATTTTCCATATTTCAATGTTTTTCTGAGCTTCTTCTTGGGCTTCCATCTTGCGCTATTTGAAGTGAAGACTTCGGGTGGTAGAGGAGTGTACCTACACCAGTGTTCTCTTTTTTCAAGGTCCACGATTGAAATTTTTTTTTCTCGCATCGCGAACAGTGCTCTATGTTACTCTCGCAGTGATAGCACTTTGGTGGAAAGACTGCGTAACTTTCAGCATGAGGCCCTAATTTAGTGAATTGCCAAATACAGGGATTATAAGCTTTTTTCGGACCTTGGGTACAACGAAAACATTTAAACCAAAAAGTACAGTCTGGTTCTTACGGCACATACACAGCAATGGCCCTTACGACGAGAAACCTGTTTCAAAGGAAACGAAAGAATCAGTCACCAGGCGATCATAATGACTCCGACTCTGACTCTGTCTCTGAAGATGAATTTCAACCAGTGAAGGAGAAGAGCAAGAGACCAAAGGAAAACAACTTTACTCAACAGAGACTCAAGGCTATCCATCCTATCATCACCCCAAGGTATGTGATCCCATTGTTTGTTTGCCTGGCTGTGTTTCTCATTCCCCTTGGTGCAGGTATGCTATATGGCTCCTATCAAGTTGAAGACATCACTATAGACTACACTCAGTGTGAGGTGTTAGCCAACAGCGATACCTATAGTCCTATACCATCAGATCAATACACTTACCACTTCAAGAGTAACATGACTATCACTCCCCAATGGAAGTATATCTTGGATGAGAATGAGGCTGACCCTGTCGAACGGGGTAGATGCCAAGTTCAGTTCCAGATTCCTAACGATATAGGTCCAGCGGTGTACTTACTTTACAAGCTCGAGAACTTCTACGCCAACCACCGTCGTTTCGCAAAGTCATATAGTGAGGACCAGATACAGGGTAAGCCAGCATCTCTAAACACAATCAAAAATACTGTTGGCCAAAATTGTGAACCTTTGAGTGAGCGTGATGGTATGAGAATTTACCCATGTGGATTGATTGCTAACTCATTGTTCAATGACACATATACCAGCCCAACCGCTGTTAATGGTACCTCAAGCACGTTTTCCATGACTACGACTGGGATTGCATGGGCTACCAACAAGAACAGATTCCAGAAGACCAGATACAACGCATCCGAAGTTGTCCCACCACCGAATTGGGTGAAACAGTTTCCTAATGGATACACCGAGGAGAATATTCCTGATATATCTACCTGGCAAGATTTCCAAAACTGGATGCAAACCGCAGGGCTACCCACATTCTCTAAGTTGGTTCAGAGAAATGATGACTCCCCTATGACCAGTGGTATCTATGAGGTGAAAGTTGGACTGCACTGGCCAGTGAGAGAATTTAACGGAAAGAAGTCCATCTATCTAACCACAAGATCAGTTATAGGCGGAAGAAACCCGTTCTTGGGTATCTCTTGGATCGTTTGTGGAGGTTTGTGTCTTATTATCGGACTAGTCTTTCTTGTTATAAATACTGTGACCCCACGCAAGCTGGGTGATGTTTCAAGATTAAGTTGGAACCAAGAGAAGTGATTTGTTTCATTTGAGAAAGTTGAATAATGACTTTATAGGAATAGCTGATAAACGTGATAACTTCTGTAGATCCAAGGGCATAATTTCGGCTTATATGTTGAGACCGACATTCGGCTGAGTCAAATTCCGAGGGTATTGTTTACTTTTCCAAGTTTGTGAAACTGATATTGCAAGTTCATTAATGTAGAACACTTTGGTTATAGCACGACTTCACAGAGACTACCACCATTTATTAAGTAGTCCATTTGCAAAGTATTATTTGTCAAGCATTTAACAGTGATTCACCTTTTATACTGATTTTGCGCTGTGGGCTCATGAAATGGACCTCAGTGCTACCAAATTGAAGATTTTGGATAAGTTCAAGGAAGATGAGGCTGATTTTGGAGAAATTTCAGGGATAGAAGAGCTCGAGCTGCTTCAATCACCAAAATTCAAGAGACTACAGAGCTCTTCGTCGTCATCTCCACGTTCTACACCTCCATCCCCCCCTTCACCCAGCAAGATGCAGCATAACGAGAATCTAAACGGATCCCTTCACTCAGTACCTAGATTGAGATTCACGAGCTCCAACCCCTTTTTGAAGAGTCCTTCAAAACGGCGCACCCCGCTGCAGCCATCAAATAGGCAACCTCAACACCTCCCACAGTCTCCAACACCACTGAAACCCACACCTTATATGTCCACAAAGAAGATGCAAAAAAATTTCTCCAAAGCATTGGTCTCGTTAACGCCCGCTCAAAGACTAGAGAAAAGGCCAGGTAGAGCAATGACAACCAGTGATATTTTATCATCGTATGAATTCAAAGAGACCATTGGAAGAGGAGCTTTCGCAAATGTATACAGAGCAATTAATAAGCTCACTGGTGATGAAGTTGCCATAAAAGAGATCTTTATTGAAGATGATGATAATATTTTAGAGATGATGCAAGAGATTGACCTTTTGAAAATTTTAAAGCATAAGAACATTGTGAAATATCATGGATTTATACGGAATGAGAAGAAAATGTTGATCTTTCTAGAGTACTGCTCAGGTGGCTCCTTGAGGCATCTATACAAAAGGATTGGTCCTTTGAGTGAGCCCAAAGTGATTGGCTTGATTAAACAAGTCGTCACTGGATTACTATACTTGCATGGACAAGGTGTTGTACACAGAGATGTGAAGGCTGCAAATATCTTGTTAACCCATGAGGGCAACGTCAAGCTAACTGATTTTGGCGTCTCAACCAAGATCTCAAGCAATACTATCAAAACTTTCTCCATTGCTGGAACTCCCAACTGGATGGCTCCAGAAATAATCTCAATGGATGGTACATCAACTGCATCTGACATTTGGTCCCTAGGTGCTACCATCGTTGAATTATTAACAGCACAACCACTTTATTCGAACTTGAATGAGATGGCAGTGTTGCACGCTATTGTGACGGACGATTACCCACCGATACCTGAATTTATATCTCCACTCTGTAAAGATTTCCTAAGAAGATGCTTTGAAAAACAACCGAAGCTAAGGTGGACAGCACAGCAGATCTTGAAGCATGGCTGGTTAAGCGACAAAGATCCTGTGAAGTACACACAAGAAAAGAATGAAACAAGTATGTTTAAAAAAATCCTGAAATTTGATGATGGGGCTGAAGTGACACAGATTTTCAACTCTATTAGAAGACATAATACCGCAAAGTTTTTACCCGTGGGCAAAGGTACATCCAGCAACAAAGATTTCGAGGAGTTCTTAGATAAAGAACTCTCGAAGGATTTCGAAAAGTGCAACATTATTGAGGCTTCAAGTCAAGGGAATTATAGAAACATGTTTGAGCCATTCACGCCTCAATTCAACAATGAAGTCGAAGCACTCAAACGTACACTGACCAGCGAGATTCCCGCGCTTGAAATGGTGGTTAGCTTGTTGAACTTTCTGGAAGCTAATCCTAACCAACTGGTGAAGTGTGTTGATGAAACTTTGACTTTCAACGTGCTACAATGGATCAAGAAAGCCAGTGATATCTCTTGCTTGGAGAAGTACTTGAAGTTGCTGGAAGTATTTATCTCAGTAAATGGTTCAGACCTTGTTCAAATGGGTGGTTTACCTATATTATCAAAACTCGTGCTCAAGAACTATCCACCGACCATCCGAGCGATTAGTGCGAGTATCTTAAGTGTGATCCTTCGGGATGACGTGCAATTGAAAGTGTTTGTTGAATGTGGGGCATTTGAATCTATTTTGGACTTGTTGCGTGAGCCTTACGAAGAGGGAGGGACTATGTTGAAGTTTGCTATTTCTTTGATCAGTAGAGCCTTGAGGTCAAATATGCTAACGAAAACAACGATGATATTGATCTTATCTTCTTTTGATAACATACTCGACTGGATATCTGTGGCTCTTTTACAGTTCATCAGTTTCAGCGAATGCAAATCTACAGACCAAGTTATGTTTACAATTTCAGAGTTACTTGCATCAAAACTCTTCAAGATCCAACCCATCTTTTTGAATTCCATCTACAAAGCATACGAGAAGCTCTCCTTGGAAAATCAAGCTATTACAATGAAGGTTTTCAAACAAATGGATGTTTCCAGATTTGATGATAATTCTGGATTGTTGAAGTTTATGGTAAAGGGTTTACGAAAATCAATCACTTCAGCGCAAATTGATAACGTCAACAATGAACTTCTGGATATTACTGCATCAGTTATCTTCAACATCTGTCATTTGGACGAAAACATGCAGAATAAGCTAGCTAGGATGGACATCATTCCGATATTCAGGAAGGTTTTGAAATTAGATCTAGCATGTTCAGAGTTCATCATTCCGTTAATCTGTGAGTTTGCGCTAAATCCAACGATTATTCCACTACTCATGCAAGAGAATGCTCTTGTTGATTATCAGGGATTTCTCCTGAACAACGTTTGGCAGGCAAATGCCATGGATGCTTTGACGAGCTTGAATGAGAAATTGCCAGATGATCAAGTTCCGATGGCGTTGTTGAATGATCCAAAGATGTCACTTCGCAAGGCAATACTCACAGAGGGGGTATTGAATTACGAACTATTCTTGGAAAAGTTGATAAGGTTTTTGAGCTTTTACAGGAAATCTCAGACGGTAAACCGGCTACGATTATCTTTATTTCAGGACGAGGCAGTTGTTGAGACTATCACCGACAGGATATCTAAGACAAACACCACTGACGTGCCGATTCGGATCAATCTGTTCAAATTGTTGAAGGTATTAGTACTTGAAAACTACAACCATCCGAACTACAGCAAGATTATATCCTTTGCTAGGGACTTTGAGGCCGAAAATGTATTGTTGATTGATAAGTTAGTTAAGGAGATCTTGAACGTGGAACTTGACAGAGCAAAATCGATGATGATTCCTCTTGAAAGTAGAGCTGGCGTGCCCTAGAGCTGGACTCAAATCAACTTTCCATAATTGAAAATTATTTAATGATGTAAGCATACCAGCCAGACCTTGCTCTAGCCATCTCCGTAGCCAAGGAAAGCCTGATTTCTTCTATTACGTTCAAGATGTTACCTCAGACAACCTTGGTGACCACCTATGTAACAAACTTGAAGACAAGCGAAGCCCAGACCTGATGACATAAGCGATGAGATAGGGTGTCCCTACCACGACGAGCTTCTAAAATTTTTCTTTTGTGCAAAAAACTTGCATAAGGCATTAACCTAAGCTGAAACTTTACTGAGGACAGAGATATGGGTGCTACAACTAGAACTACCAAGCGCTCAGCCGAGAAGACTGAAGTCTCGTCGAAGAGAGCCAGAGTTGCAGAGAGCAAGACAAAAACTGTTGAAAGCGAATCTGAATCTGAGTCTGAGGCCAGTTCAGATTCTAGTGAAGATAAGTTGAACTTTTCGAGTGAATCTGAGGATGAGCTAGATCACGAAGAAGAAGCTCAAGCCGAAAATATAGAGAACCTCGATAAGGAGACTGGTGATGATAATGCTCAAAAAAGTAACGAAGATGGATCCGGAGGTGAGAGTGGGGAAGACGGCGCTTCTAAGTTTCCAGCTCAAACACCAGAGCAGAAACGTGAAGCTCGTGCCAAACAAAAGAAGGAGTTACAAGAAAGAAAACTACAGAGAAAGTCTGGTGTGGAGGTCCAACATATCAAATCTTTATGGGAGCGCTTGAGAGTCAAGAACCCACCAGTGCCAAAGGAAGTTCGTGATAAATTGTCTGATGAGATCTGGTCATTATCCAAGGATGTTATTGCAGATTTGGTCTTGAAGCACGATGCTTCTCGTGTGGTGCAGACGCTTGTGAAGTACTCTTCTAAGGAGAGAAGAGAGGAGATCACCAGATCTTTAAAGGGTCACTTCTATGATCTGGCCACCAGTTCCTATGGTAAGTACTTACTAGTAAAGCTTCTGCATTATGGCACCAAAACTTCCAGAAACCTAATTTTGGATGAGTTACACGGAAAACTGAGAAAATTAATGAGACACAGAGAAGGTGCTTATGTCGTTGAAGATTTGTACGTTCTGTATTCCACTGCTGAACAGAAAAAGCAAATGATAAGAGAATTCTGGGGTGCCGAGTATGCGGTATTCAAGGAGACAGGAGCTGGTAAGTCCATTGTCGAGGTTTGTGAAGAAAGTGTGGAGAAGAGAACGTCGATCCAGAGAAACTTGTTTGGCACTATCAGTGCCTCTGTGGAGAAGGGTTCCACTGGTTTTCAGATCCTACATGCTGCGATGAGAGATTATGTGCAGATTATGAAAGATGGTGAAACCAGGGAACTTGTGGAGCTATTAAACGAGCAGATCGCTGAATTGATTCACACTCCAGAAGGTTGTGAGGTTGCCTGTACTTTGATCGCTAAATCGACTGCGAAGGAGAAGAAGCTTATTATCAAATATTTGAAGGAGCATGCTATTAAGTTGATTTCTAATGAGTACGGCAACCTGGTAGTGACCACCCTGTTTTTAACAGCAGATGATACCAGAAATATTGCTAAACCTTTCCAACAAGAGTTTAATGCAAAATTTCCAGAACTTATTGTGGACAAATATGCCAGAAGACCATTCTTATACCTTTTGAATGGCTTAGATGGCAGATACTTCTCCCCGACCATCAAGAAAGAGTTGAACAGATACATTGAATTCTCGAAGGATACATCCAAGAAGCCCCAACCCCAAAGAAAGGAAGAATTTTTGGCATCTTTTTCACCAATATTCTATGACTGGATAGTCAAGGATGTTCATGCTTTACTGAAGGAAAACATGGGCTCCCAGTTCGTTGTTGATGTATTCTTGAATAACGCACCAGTGGAGGATGAAAAAAGAGCGCAGGCACTTACAGCTATTCGTGACTCCTTCAAGGGTGATATAGAGGACGAGGAACATTTGATCAATAAGCCATTCTCAGTCAGATTACTGAAGTCTTTGATTCAAGGTGGTAAATGGGACGCTAAAAACAAGAAGTTGGTCAAACTCAATATTCCAGGCATCGGTAGTGAGTTCGGAGAGAAATTCTATCAGGAAGTCATCGGTGCTGATCTTGAAAAGTGGATCTCCAACAAGTCGTTATCATTTGTTATTGTATCTCTATTTGAGTCGCTGGACAAGAGTTCACATTTTGCCAAGGATTTGAAGAAGCTAAAGAAAACAGTCAAGGCAGCTGCTTCTGGTGAGAACAAGGGCGCTCAGCTGTTGCTAGAGCTAGCTGGTTTCTAAGATGATCTAATAGTACGAATGCGTATCATGTATCATAGACATTTTATTTGTCGCCAATTATTTGTAGATTCTTGCCTTCGGGACGTATGGTTCTTCCAGGTATTTGATTTCTTCCTGAGTCAAAACTAAAGTAGCGCCACACACCAAGTCATCAACTCTCTCTTCAGAACTTAACCCAACAATTGGAGACGCACCCTTCGAAATAACCCAGGCCGTGGAAACAGCAGCCCTAGAGGTCTGTCTCTTTTCTGCTATTTCACCAACTCTATTGATGATCTCGATATCAACGGCCCGGCTTTTGTCACCTTCCTTTAACGCCAACGGACCCAACAAGCTGTCTGTAGCTCTCTCTGTGAATTCAGACTCATCCTTTGGAACACGTCTAGCCAGTAAGCCACCAGATAGAGGTGACCATGGAATGATGCCCACTCCAGTCTTGTCCGCATAAAAGTTCAGCTCGTGCTCATCCTCACGGTTCAAAAGATTGTAAAAGCTTTGGACAGAGATGAACTTGTGCCAGCCATTTTTCTCAGCAATGTGCTGCAGTTCAACAAACTCAACAGCCCTAGTTGTGGAGGCACCAATGTACCTGGCTAGGCCTTTCTCAACAACATCATTCAAAGCTCTTAAGGTTTCCTCTGGTGGGGTGTCAGGATCATACCTGTGGATCTGATAGACATCAATGTAGGTTCCCAATCTTCTAACAGAATTCTCAGCAGCATCAATAATATGTTTTCTAGATAGGCCCCTATTATTGATCAAGTTGATTCTGTCCAAAGGGGTGCCTTGCTTGAATATATTCTCGTAGCCATAATCTTCATCGACTGGAGCGAACACCTTGGTCAAAATGACAACTTTATCTCTCTTGATGTTGTACTTGGCCAAGAACTTACCCAAGATGATCTCACTCAACCCGTTGGAGTAAACATCAGCTGTGTCATACGTTCTGATTCCATGATCATACGCCTTTTTCAAAATACCGAATATCTTTTCTTCGTTATCTTCAACCCAAGGAGCCCAATTCTTGGATCCAAAAGACATGCACCCAATGATAACATTGGATATTTTGAGGCCTGATGTACCGAGGTTCTTCCAGGGGACGATGATTGGTTCAGACATCACGATATCTGTAAACTCCAAATATTTACAACTGAAAGAAAAGTCTTTGGAAAGGAAAATGAAGTAATTGTCAGCAGACTTTATACTTGCTCTCAGATGATCTTTGGTGGCGTCAAGCGTCTGGTTCCCCAGATTAGGAAAGGTTAGAGCGAGGTTGCCATGGTTATCATAACTTTTTTTTTTTTTTTTTGTTCTCTAAAAACGCGTCACGGTTCAAATTAAGTTGCCCCAAGAATTTTATGCCTTTCATCTGAAGTAATTTATTTCAAGAAGGGCTCTGAACGCACCTGAGCTAATATTTCTGATTTGATATACCTAAACCTTTGCTAGTTTTACCTTGCCTGTTTTCGCTATCCATATTGCATCCCTTACTCATTTATTTTCTTTATTGATTCCCTTCACACCACACACGCGTGCCCTTGTTTTGAACAAAGTATGTTCTACTCTGAGAACCTCCTCACAAAAGAGGGCCCTCTAGCCCAGGTATGGCTAGCAGCTAACCTTGAGAGAAAGATATCCAAGAATCAATTCCTTCAATCCAATATTTTACAATCCACACAAGCTATTGTTCGTGCCACTTCAGAAAACGATGATTCGGAGGCGCTTGCTCTCAGACTTTCTGGACAGCTGCTCTATGGTGTTGTGAGAATCTACTCAAGAAAAGCCAAGTACCTACTTGATGATGTGTCTGATGCATTGCTGAGATTGAAATCAGCCTTCAGATCTAACGCAAGCACCGTTACACTTCCAGCCAACGCCACTGTTGTCCCGTCTGTTCAACAATTGATTTTGCAAGATACTATCACCCAGTCAGACCTGCTATATCAAGAGCCTTTGACTTTTGATGAAGAGCCAGCTAAGCCTACCAACCTTTTTGGAACATTTGTTGAAGATACAACAGCTGACTCGATTGAACTTCCAAGAACCCAACATGATGAGTTGGACAATCTAGAGAACGATGATTTGGACATTGATCTCAATTTTGATATTAATGAGGGTCAAATTAACGATATCCACTCTGATGGACCAATTGACTTGTCTTTTGACAACTCTATGGAGATTGGTAGAGATACCGATGTTGCTAATTTGTCTCGAGCACCAGCAGACGAATTTGATCAAGGGGTGGACTTTGATTTCGGATGGGACGAGCCGATTGATCCTATCGCAGAGGGGCAAGAGCAGGAGGCAGAAGGAAATGATTTGCTGCCAGTCGCAACTAAGAAACAGAGAAGGCCAAGGATCTCCACAGCTGGCCAGAGAAGAGTTGTTAACGATCGCGACATTGAGATCCCTATTAAAGACTTCAGCCACACAGACAGCATTGTGCTGCTAGAAAAGGAGCAACCGCTTGATTTTAGTACCAAGAGATCTTTTATCGAATCTATTCTGAAGGAGAACAGTTACATCAGGGATGATATTGCCCAATCTTTGCTAACAATTCGATCAAATAAACGCCAGAAGACATTATCATCCTCTCCAATATTTGACCAAATGCCAGAACTTGAACACTCTGTTGAAGAGATTGAAACTGTTGCTCTTGGCCACGAAGAGTTTGACCAGGGCATAGAGTTTGACTTTGGTTGGGATGAACCAGAACCAGCGGTTGGTGCAGAAGCTCTACAGACACAAAACTCAAAGGAACACGTTCAAGAAGAGGAGAATTTGGATGAGTTCAACTCCAATTCATCACAGGATGGTGTATCTGAATCAACCACCAAGATTGCTGCCCATGTAAACGATCTGCTCAAGAAGAAACAAACCACCACTTTCACTGATGTGATCGAGAAGGATTCTCTAGACGACATTCCGTTGTCAATCATTCCAAAAAGTGAAGCTACTCGTGTATTTTTTGAGCTACTAGTTTTAAGCACAGCAGACGCTGTCAGTTTGAAGCAAGATGCTCTATTCGGCGAGATCAAAATCACCTCACGGCCAAATCTGAACGGAGCATTAATGACTGTTGAATCACCGGGTTATATACTTTAAGCTTTATATCTTTAGTTGAAAGTTTCAGTAGCTTCTCCAAAAGGATTCACTTGATGAGATTACTCTCAAGAGAAAATTCTGGTAGAATATCGTCGTGCCCAAAGATCAGCAAATCATTCCAGACAGAGCCAAAGGAATAGCAGACACCACCGCCACCAACCGTTATTATCTTGTCCTTATATTCGAAAAGCTGAAACCCAACCAGCAAGGGGATGTTCTCCCAAACGAGATCGTTAACTCTAATCCTGATCACTTCCCTAGTTCGTATGTTAATCTTCACAACAGTTGTAGTTTGATCAGTTAGTAAAACATCATTGACACCCCCAAATAGGAACACTTCATCATCAGAGCTAAAAGTTGCCTTGGCACCGTATCTCTGTAATAGCGGATCTTCAAAGAGCAGGTGGGTCTGAATACCCGATTCTGTAATCTCGAAGGAATAGACTGACCCTTGGATTTCGCCCAAAGAAGTCATACCACCAACAATGATACCTTTAGACTTTCTCACTGCGATTGCTGCTGAGTTAAGAGATTGAAGAGGTCCAGTATGCTTGATGAGTTCCCATTTCCTGTTTCTGTATCTCAAAAACGCTGTCTCTTCAAAGTTACCACCAAAGACAAAAATATCTTCACCGTGTTTGAAAGACGAATGTCTAGCTCTCGAGGAAGGCAGATCACTAAGCCGGATCCATTCACTATCTCCATACTCAGTGGGCTTTAATAACCATACGTCAGCCAACTGCTTATTTGGCGAACTTCTTCCACCAACCAGCACTAATCCCTCCTCTGTAGAACAGATGGTGTGCGCTTGTCTTGCCGGAAGTTCTTGTGTGTTTCTAATCGACAGGGTGCAAGTTGAGATGGTAGTATTCAGTCTGGAAGTATGTGCTCCGCCATTGAGAAAAATTTGACCACGATGGAGAGCACCTGCCAAAAATTTCCTTTCTAGTTGTTCAGTTCTTGCTTTGAGATAGAAGTATGGCGGCTCTTGGACCTTATAGTTACTCAGCTGGAAGTCCACGTTTTCTGGAAAGAGCGTAAAGTCCACGTTAGACGCATGAAGTATCAAGTAATGCTGAGCAAAGAGAATAAATTCTTCCAACTCATCAAAGTATTCTGCACTAGCAACCCTCTCTTTCAGGTTTTTAGGCAATGTTTTCCAAAAGCTTTGTAGATCCATCGCCTCCACAGTAGCTGTATAACCGTTAGTTTTGAATCTTTTGGTTTGCTTATCTATTGTTGGATATGTTGTTACGGACTTTAAGGGCGAATTGAGCTTAGCAAAGTGAAACAGCATTGTTCTGGCGAAGGCTTGACGCTCTCCAGCAGGAAGAAGTTGTTCTAGAAGAAGGAAGTGGCTATTTGAAAACTTGGATGTAGCATCGATCACTGGATCAGCGTATTCTGGTGACATATAGGCGATCGAGACCTCTGCAATGAAAATCTTTGTGACATCCTCATTGTGCAGGTCCAGATACTCCAGTTGACTTTGGAACAGATCCAAGTTCTTCAGATCACAGGACAGTGCGACATAGTTCTTTGTTTTCAAATCAACACCTCGAAAATCTGATTCTTGTTTCTCACCAATGATCTCCGTAAGCTGCTTAGAATGGCTAATCATCTCGATCTTAATCCGGTTCAGATCTGGGTAATCAACGTCAATGAATGACAGCATATCTTTATAGTCCCTATTGTCAGGATTCGCTGAGTCAAGATACTGAAAAGCAAGTGGATCATATCCAGCTCCCAAGTTGATAATGGCAACCTTCTTCCCTCTTGTGACAGAATCCTTAATGATTCTGTATGATGACTGCTTGATGGCCTCCATTCTTACCCAGTAACCCCTGTTGATGGCAGGTGATCGTCTTTGAAATTTCTTGACAAAGTTCTGGAAATATTGGGGAGGTTCATAGCCATGCAAGTCCTTACTGAGCTTTGAGGTGTACAACTTCTCGACAGACCTCTTAGATACTATTGAGTAATCATTGGTTCCTTGTATGGCAATATCCGAGTATTGTTTCTTTCGCAAATCCTTTGCGATCTTCTTCTGTTGCCTCTCATAATCCTTAAGAGTGAACTCTTTCCTGGACTTATCCACCATATCGGAGGACCAAAGATGGAACAGATTGCACTCTTTGCATTGGTAAATTTTTATGTAATGAAATGACTATCAGACCCTCGAGTCTGAGGACTAAAGACGTTTGCCCTCGGAACTCATCGTAGAGGTTGACATATTGCTGGGGTGAGAGAGTCAAAAGTATAAACACAACAAAGATAGATTTGTGCTGACACTATGCCAGAGGTGGAACAGCCCCAGGTATCAGAGGCAATCACTGATCCTGAGTTAGTAGTAACAACTCCAGCTATTGCACCTACAACACCTTGGAACCATTATGCATCGCGATCACGAAAACTTGTGCTGCAGAAGTATACCATCTACGAGACAGGCACCAGACTCTACATTGTGGGTAGTAATGGCAGGGAGACTATGTTCAGAGTTTTGGAGATTGATCTCACAGTTCCGGAGACAGAACTGTCTATTGTTGAAGACAACGTGTTTTTCACGAGAAAGGAGATCATGAACGTGCTCTCTAAGCTTGAAGAGACCAACCCTGAAGGACTCACAAAGAAACTAACGGGTGTTGCTCTGCTAGGCTTCATAAAGTTTACACGATATTATTATCTATGTGTTGCTACAAAGAGATCCGTTGTGGCAGTTCTAGGAGGGCATTACATCTACCATATTGACGATACTGAATTGATATCTATAACAAACAATTACAAGAAACCTGATAAATATAGCGAAGAAGCAAGATTTCTAGCGACTTTTGCGAACATGGATCTTTCAAAGACCTTTTACTTCAGCTACACTTACGACATAACAAATACTTTACAAAGAAACATGTTGAGGGAAAAACAGAAGGCAAGTGGACTCCACCCCACCAGCAAATTCAATGAACAGTTCAACGAGATGTTTGTATGGAACTCTTCGCTGCTGAAGCCAGTAGCTGAGATATATGAGAGAGTATATGACTGGTTTCAGCCTGTGATACATGGATTTATTGATCAAGCTAACATTGCCATTTTTGACAAGAAGGTCTACATAACAGTCATAGCAAGAAGATCTCACCACTTTGCAGGTGCCAGATTTTTGAAGCGTGGTGTCAATAACAGAGGTAATGTTGCAAATGAGGTTGAGACTGAGCAAATTGTATCTGATCTTTTAACTACAAGCTTCCATGACAGCAGATTTGGAATCTACAACAATCCAAGGTACACCTCCTATGTCCAGCACCGTGGTTCCATTCCCCTCTATTGGTCTCAAGAAGCATCTAACTTGAATATTGCGAAACCACCGATTGAGATTGACCTTATGGATCCTTTCTACTCAGCAGCTGCCCTTCATTTTGACGACCTTTTTAAGAGATACGACCCTCCACTGGTGATATTGAACCTAATCAAGACAAAGGAGAGAACACCAAGAGAAACCAAACTACTGAAGGAGTTTGAGAAATGCGTAAAGTACCTCAATCTTACCCTATCTGAAGAACACAAATTGAGATACACGAGCTGGGATATGAGTCGAGCATCAAAATCTGATGGTCAAGATGTGATTGAATACCTAGAGAACTATGCAGATGAATTATTACAAACAACAGGCATCTTTCACAATGGAGTGAGCCTAAAGTCTACCAGGTTACAAGAGGGAGTCTGTCGTACCAACTGTATTGACTGTTTGGATCGTACCAATGCTGCTCAGTTTGTGATTGGGAAGAGGGCTCTTGGGTATCAGCTCAAGGCGCTCGGTATCGTAGAGGATGAGTTTATCAGCTATGATTCTGATGTTGTGAACATTTTGACTGAAATTTTTCACGATCACGGCGATACGATTGCATTACAGTATGGTGGTTCGCATTTGGTGAACACGATGGAGACGTACAGAAAAATCAATCAGTGGTCATCACATTCTAGAGACATGATTGAAAGTATCAAGAGATTTTACAGCAATTCATTCATTGATGCGCAAAGACAGGACGCGATCAACTTGTTCTTGGGAAACTATGTATGGGAGAGGGGCAGACCTCGCTTGTGGGACTTCAACACAGACTACTACTTGCATAATCTCCACAACAGATCAACAGGGGTTAAAAGGAGCTACAGATTTTGGTGGACAGATTCACATCTCAAGAGCTTTTTTAAAACCTTTGATGTTCCAGATGATGGAACAGTAATCAGGAAGCTAGAACCACAACAGATGGGATTTTTTGACAACTACTGGAATGAGTACTACGTTCCTAGGCGCCTCACTCTTTTTGAACAGCTCTTTGAGATTAACATGAATTCAACACTGAGATACCTGGATACAAAGGGCACAACAATTGCAGAGATGTTTGAGATATCTCCGTTCAGATCAAGAAAAAACACCTCAATTAACTACAAACTGAAGAAGAAGGAGCAACTAAGAAAAGAGAAACATATCTCAGACAATGGTCACATCGCGGCTCATGAAGAGAAGCTCACAAACTATGTAGACTTTAGCATCTTGGTTTCCAAGGAGCAGCTAAATCAAGCCAAGATCTTCTATGATAAAGTTGAAGAAATCGTTGAACAAGAGGCCACCTCATTAGGTTTTGATTTCCAGAAGTACTCAACTGTTGTGGATGAGCAATACCATACTGAGAGCTCTCTTGAAAAAGTATCTGTTATTGACTCCTCACTATATGGCTCACAGGAGGTGAAGCGAATACTGAATACCTGTGAATACAATAAGGAAATTGTGATCACTCAGAAGAATCTACAGCTGTATCAAGACTGCTCCAAACAGGGAAACATTCTAGAAAGTATCAGACAGCAGACTAACAACAATTCTGATAATCAGCTGGTTTTGAAGGAGTACTGTGGGAAGATCAACACAATCAGTCGTACAGTCGACCCTGCTGATTTGGCTCTTTACGGAGCTATCACCAATCTACATTCATTCAGTGATGCCTTGAATCAGAAAAAGCTCCTGAACTACAGAGATAACGAACATGCAATTATGGATTACTTCTAGGAATAAACCTATAGTCCGAGCTCTTTGAACGCTGTATTCACGATCTTGCCAAACTCACTTGGCTTCACATGCTGTGCTTTCTCAATCGACTTGGCCAGTGCCAAAGTGTACTTCAAGTTTTCCGTATTGACCCAAATCTTACCATTGAGACCAATGGCTATTTCAAACTTGCATCTTTTAACGAGTAGGTTCAACAGTTCGTGGTTTGGCTCAAACAAAAGGGTTCTGGCATACGCTAATGTAACATCAAAAATATACCCACCTTCCAGTAGACCAAAACCACCATCTTTGCCAGTAGTTGGGTCCATGCACTCAATCTCGACATCAATTTCACGTTCCGCGTTACTCACACGGGCATATATCAAGCTTCCAACCTTCAAATTTGGTCTGTTCTTCTTGGTGGCGTTTGGGAAAGCCATAGAATTCAAGGAAACGGCAGCTGAGAAGTTAGACAATGAAACACGGAAACTTTCACCATATGTTCCTATGACGATCCCAAGCACAAAGTCACCGACTGATGGGATGTATCTTTTGCTATTCGATTCGATGTGTATTGTCTGTTTCCCTGTGTGGGTGTTGAAGCTTAGATTACCTACTGTTGTCGGTATTACCTCATTGGTTGTAGGTTTGGAGTAAATTCCTGGGCCAATGACGACCTCCTCTTGTCCCAATATTGGTAGTGCATCCCCTGGAAGAACGATTTTAGCCATTTTTGAATAAATCAGTGTAGCCTGTGCTTGATTCTGTTTCTTAAGCCTGGAACGCGAAGCGTAAAACTTTTATTATACAAATGATCTTGGTAGGGCCACGTCTTTTCTGAACACCAATCGACACTTCCCAACTTGACACTTTTCACAGTGATGTCAGGACACCACTCTCCTTAATGAAGTGAAAGGTCCCTATTGAATATTGAAAGAACAATGTCACACTTCGATCAAACACCTTACAAGTACCCGAACGAGGAACTTGTCTCATCGCCTTTTAAACCTCATATCTCACTTCAATATCGACATCCTGACTCTTATTCTTCTGATGAGGAGAGCCAAGGATCAAACCTTGTTGATAAAATGGCTGCAAGAAGACAGCATCAAGTCCAGCGTGTACGAAACCCAATGTCATCACCTGTGAGAACTTACCGGCGCACTCCCTGTCAGCAACTGTCCCCAACTGGTTGTAAATACACTTTGAGATCAGGGGGTTATGTCCCCTTCCGCAAAACATTGGAGAAAAAGCGGGCCCTTAGACAATTACAACAAAGGGGTGGAAATGAACAAATGGAGAGGTTTGTCTCTGTGCAGGAGGAAAAGAGATGGACGGAATCATGGAGAAGAAGTGCAAATGAGGACCCAGTAAAAGTGGAGGACATTGAGGCACATCTGGAGGAGTTGGAGAGAAGAAAACAAGAAGAGTACGAAGAAGAACTGGAGAAGATGCTTCAAGACGAAGAGGATGAGTTGGACGAGCTTTTCAGGAGCTTGAATATGAATCGCTAAGACGCTGCGATCAACGTCCCGCTAACGACTCAGAGTTCATTCGCTTATAAGTCTAAAGATATTCTTGACCTTTCAGATTAATTTCTGGACCACATAACGGCAGTTTTTTGCTTTCGGCGTGGGGACATGATCGACACAGTGGTGTATGATGGTGTTAATGGAGCTGGAATATGTTAACTTTTGAGCATGCTAATGGTGGTTTCGAATGATACTGATTCTCAGGTTTTGGTAATGCAATTATCCGTATTGCACCGCCAACACTCAATGGTATTTCAGTTGGCTGGCCTCTTAGTTGCACCCTGAAAAGCCAAAAAGAAAATCTTGATACATCTTGATCATCTTGACATGTGAGCACATTCAAAGATGCGAAACCGGTGGACGCGAAACCGGTGCTCCAAGTTAGTCCGTAGGAAGGTAAAGGTCAAAGCTTAAAGTGAGTGATTCAAAACATACATCTGTATTTAGATAGAGCTCTGAGCAAATATACAGTAATACTTTCATTACGCTTATTTAACCAGTTTCTTCATGGTTCTTGGTTCTTTTTAATGATTCATCCACTTCATCTTCTTCACGTTCTCCGACGTTTACGCTTCGGCCAAAATCAATAACGGCAACGCGGCCCTTAGTGCCATATTAGATAGGTAGCTTCTAGCCATCGTGTCTGATACCCACCTGCTTGATCATCACTTCAAGCTGATCACAAGCATCTGTTAGCAACGATTCTAGTAATGCTTCCATCCTCCATGCTCAGGTGTGAGTGCTTCTGTGAATATACAGAACCCCATGTCATCACTATCGGCCAAACGCAAGCTCAGCTGGTCTCCTCTGAATAAGGCTTTGGAATGGCAATCGTTTCGGAATAATCGCCACTTTGGCCAACGGTATCATTGTGCTTCTCCGATGGCTTTCAAGATGTGCCATTCGTTCATACGATGGTATTTGGAAACATGACTTTTGAAGGAAGAGGACTGGAAATTTTTATCGTTACGATGGCGGTGGTCATCATGAAGTGTCTCTGGACTGTAATGCTTGAAAGCAAGTTGGCCAAACTTTTAACCCTCTGAAACTCCACCAGTCAGCAACTTCCAGCCTTCTGGCCCATCCAACTTCACTGATTCTAGAGCCAATTCAGTCAGAGTTTCACGCAGGGTTTCTTAAGACATCAAAAGAGCACTAACCAGTGGATGGTTTCTTTAAAATTCACGACCCGGAAAAGAAGCTCTTGATTCAAAACTCAAAACTATTTTTCCATCGTCGAGGCCCTCATACTCATAGTTGTGTGGGCTTTTGGCTCTGAATGATGGTATTGGTGACATAATCCGTTGGACCCTAGACCCTCGTTTTTGGAACTAGCGTCAATCCATCAAAAGAATCAGGTTTCAATTGACTCAAGCTTTACTTCGCTGTGTTCTCAACCTCTATCAAAGATACACCTGTTGGGAGGGCAAGATTTGTGTGTACGGAAAGCTTATCATTTGAACTCATAGTACTGTCTTTTGATTTAGGGCGCTTCTTCAAATTTCTCTACACCATTCAAATGTTCTGTTAGTTGAGGGTTGACTTCAGTCCGTTTTTAAACTCCTAATGTACTCAATAGTTTGTATTATTGTTCATTTGAAGTTCATAGGCCCGCAATCTTGTTAAGTTGTCGTCACTTATATCGAATTTTGGGAGTATCCTACCAAAATGCTTAGCCAGGTTAAAAAGAAGGGAGTAACACCAGAACCGTGCAATAAAGTATGGATACGATTGTCAACTTTCCACTAAGATTACAGACAAAATTAAATTAGATCGTTAATCTTTCAATGTCCGCTATGAAACCGGAAACAGGATGTGATATGGCGGGTTCTTAAAGATGTTCCATTGAGGAAGATAATTTAGTTCGTTTTTCTTATGTAATCATTATTTTATGTTTCAAACCAATGGGTTTGAGAGACAGAGGCCATGCCAAAGCCTACTTGTAACAGAGGCACGCCGAGATAGCCAAAATTACACGATGGCCACGCTTCAAGTATTGACAGCTGCTCTAGAAGATAGAACCACATACGGCTTTTCTGAATTTAGACTGTCCGAGTCATTTGCACCACTTTTTGTACAACAGGAGCGACTTCACAACACAATCCAACTATTCAGCTTTGGCACTTATGATGACTACATTGCACATAAAGATGACTTCATTGACTTGTCAGACTTGGCCTTATTCAAGTTGCGGCAACTGACACTACTGTCCGAGACGTTGAAGAACAATGTGTTGAGTTATGATGTATTGCTCGGCAAGCTTCATTTGGCATCCGTTGGTGAACTAGAAAGACTGTTGTTTGAGTCTGTTTACGCACAGATTATTAAGGGGAAGCTGTACAGCAAACAGAGGTGTCTGGTTGTATCAAGCTGCAAGGGCCGCGATGTTGTGTTGAAGTCTGAGCCTGTCCCAAAGTATGGAAATGTGACTAGAGTAGAAGATCTATTGAATGGCCTGAAGGCTTTTGGGGAGAGAATAGATAAAGCATTCGGTTACATTGAGGAGATTAACGACCATTTGGAAAAACGCGATGATTATCAACGGGACGAACCGTCTGAGAATGCAGAGCCAGAGCCAGCTACCTCTTCAAATATTTCTGAGGGAAGACGACATTCAAGCGCAGGTCTTTTACTGGTACCTAACCAGTCTTCTGTTTCTATGCCACAGGTTTCAGAGATCAATGTGGGTTCTTCAAATGGCCGTAAGCGCAAGACACAAGGATAATCCTACAATGTACAATGGTGCTATATACTGTTTTGAATATGTAAGTTCCGCCCTGGTCCAATACCAAGGGCATGAGATAAAAAAGGTGCATCTCAGTTGATATCCCCTCAACTATAAATAATGAATTAAATACCGACTCTGAGGATCCCTCTATTTGACCTCCTCCTTGGCTTGTGGCTTCACCCAAATTTTAGAAACAAGACCAGTCAAACCAACATCTTTGGACTCGAGCTCGTAGATACCAAAGCCAGCAACAGCTGTTCCAAAGATCAAGAGGTACTGGGCATAGTCATGGGCCTTACCGTAGAGTCTGGCTGGAATGTAGTCAATGATACAGGCTTGGAAACCAATGAAAGAGTGTGCAAGAATCAAGGTGGAGAAGGTGGCATCTAAGACTGGGGCAAAGGAGCCAGTGACAAACGGGATGGCAGCCAATGGAACAAGACCAATGGACAAAGCTCTCTCAGCAGTCCAATGCAAAGAACCGTGTGACTTAGAAGAGGGTGGTGTGATATAGGCGTCGTTGACATCACCAACAATGTAGCCTGGTGGTTGTGGGATCTGCTTCAGGAAGGGAATAGTAACCTGTGGTTTAGCTGTGGTGTGGAACAGAGAGGCTCTGATTGTGGTGGACTTAACAGTCTTCTTAAATGGGGAGAAACCGAGTCTCAACATGTTGTTTTGATCTTAGGGTTGGTTTGTGGAGTAGTGAGCTATAATCCAGGTGACCAAGTTTTCATAAAAACCTGTGATTGTTTTCCTCCAATCGCTGATTGGCCCTAGCTTTCCCGGGTTTCGGACGCGAGCCCGGGTGCTCCAAATAGGAATATTCGCGAAATGCTTACAACCATAAATGCTCCATGGTATAAGGATGTATTCAAACACAGGAATCATGAACCCTGGGACTGTAAGCGCAACGTGTTACACGAGAAAGAAGTATCACCGTCTGAGGGCATATCTGTATCACTTACCACAGCCTCTTCGCTTTGTATAGACTTCCAGCTACAGTGCTTGCGTAGCGTTTGCTCCAGCTGTCTTCTATCAACAGGCTTCTCCAAGACATCATTGAACATACCAGACGTAGCTGCTTCGTTATAGTAGGCTGTAACAGCAATGATAGGTGTATCTGAGTTGACACTATTGGTGTGCTTCAATAACTTCACAATATCGATGGTATCCAAACTGCGTATCTTGAGGGCTGTCAAAATTATGTCAAACTTCACCTCACCAGTACATCTCCTTATCAGTTCATCACCAGCAGCAACAGCAACAACGGCACAACCAATACTTTCTAAATCCTTCTTTAGCTGATACCTCACAATCGGAATTGGCTCACATAGTAGTACATCCAGAATTGATGGTCTATTTGAACCTTCTGACATTTTGGAACTCTGTCTTCTTTTGCGAACCCTCTCCAGGGCATGAGATTTTGAATCTTCAGTGTCTGAACTAACAGGGGAGAACTCGCTTAACTTTCTATGAAGGAGACTTCCTCTTGAACCCCTTGACCCCTGGCGAACAACACCATGAGGTGTCTGTTGTGGAGGAGTTGGAGTAGATGGCTTGATAAAAGCAGACGTGGAAGGGGAACCACTATCTGTACTTGGACTTGATCTTCCAGATGTCTCATAGTAGGACTGATAGTCGTCATACTGGGCACTGGTAGGTGTCTTAGAGATCATGAAATTACCAGAACTGAAACTCCCTCTATGTGGAGATTGTGATCTTCTAAGTGAAGCTGATGGTGACGATGACCTTTTAATCGCAGAGTTTGGAGTGGAAATTGAAAAATTTCTAGTCGTTCTGGAATAGCCTGATTCTGAGGAGGAGCTTGAGATACTGTTTCTCTGCTCCAAATGTTCTGCCTTGATTCTATTGATCACATCCTTATTGGCCTGATCAAGAGCTGGTAAGTTTCTGAATTGGAATGAGCCAAACTCGCCCATGTTATCATTAAGCTTACTAGGTCTTCTCTCTCTCATATGTAATGGGATGGCCAGCGACAGGTGCTTCTGGGTTGGTGAGTTTGAAGCTGAAGATGTGGCCACGTTCGGTAAGGTATTGCTCTGGGACTTCGGTGTCAAAGCGGGTGTAACAAAGGCCCTCTCGGACTTCTCCTCATCGGATTCTGAATCATCCATCAAAAAGTCGTTCATCTCCGCACCTCTTCTTTCAAAATACTCTGTACTTTCGGGGTTATCAGTAACAGGAACGAAAGATCCTTCAACAAGCCACAAAGTCTCCCAATCAACTCCTTTGAAGTATGGGTGGTCTTTTATCTCCTGAGCGCCATTGTTTCCCAATCTCTCATCTGGGTTCATTACAAGTAACTTGTTGATTAGATCTTTGGCTTCAGGTGAACATATCATTGCTTCCTCTTCAGGTGTCAGGTCTGGCCAGTCAGTTTCTCCCCGAAGGATGTTTTGAAACACCAACTCTGGAGTGGGAGCATGGAATGGGGGACGGCCAAACAAAAACTCAAATAAAATGCAACCAACAGACCACCAGTCAGCAGCTTCAGATTCCCCAGTACCACTGATAGTCTCAGGGGCCAAGTAATCAGGTGTTCCGACAAACTTCTTGTTTTTTGAAGAGTTTTCGGGATCAAACAACACCAAGTTCTTAGCTGAAGAACCACTTGACAACTGGTCTTCATCTGGCATAGAAAAAGAGGTCTGTGAATCTGATCTTTGTAAAGGTTTCAGTACTGGTGATCCAGGTATAGAACCTTGTGAATCAGATCTCAGACCCTTATTTGTGTTGGAGTTGGAACGATCCTTGATAATGCTGTCAAAATAGTTTGAAGATGGACTTGACGTGGTACTTGAGTGTTCGTTGGGGCTTGCACCTGAGAGACTTAAAGCACTGATGGAGTCCCTCCTCTGGTGATGACGAAAAGAGCTGTTGTTTGCAGACATCTGCGTGAACACGTCTTCTCCACTGATTGAACGATTCTTTTCGGATCTTCCTTCTTGGCGACGAACTAGACCCATTCTTGAGAGACCAAAATCGGTCAATTTCAAGTGACCAGTTGAATCAATCAACAAGTTATCAGGTTTCAAGTCGTGGTGGACAATGCCCTTCTTGTGTAAATCTTCCACACCGACAATTACCTGGGCAATATATCTCTGAGCCCACTCATTTGGTAAAGAGCCTAACATCTTCACCAAAGTGGAACAATCACCACCAGATAGGTATTCCATTACAAGAAACAAATTGTCTTTGCTTTGGAAACTAGAATATAGCCTTGCCACATACGGACTCTGTGATTGTGCCATCATAATAGCCCTCTCAGCTTTGACATTGGTGACTTGATTTTTGGCGATCATATCAGACTTCCTTAAGACTTTGATTGCGAAGTAGTCTCCTGTGACTTTGCGGCGAGCAAGATAGACACTCCCAAATGCACCCTTGCTGATAGGTTTAAGAATTTCATAGTCTTTGATAGATGGCACGACTGACTTTGGAGGAGGCTGCACCGCAACTAGCAACGGCGACAATGGAGGCTTTCCTAGACTAGCAGCCTGTGAGCTGACAGATAGAAGGTGTTCATGACATGCAATTCCACCCTTCTTTTCATAATAATCAGACAAATCATTAGCCAAAATTAAGGGAGACGATACCGGAGTGGCAGATAAACTATCAAGACCTGAGTTGGTTCTGACGTGATTTCTCTGAATGGAGCTCATAGGAGAGTTGTGGAAGTTTGGAGGAGCACCTGGCGATGATCTTCTTACAGGTGTCAATACTGGGCTCTTCAGATTCATATCATGGAAATTCTTGAAGATCTCACTGGATTGAATATGCTCTCTTTCCGAGGCATCTTCCATTTGGATATCCCTGGTGACAGATTCCCCAGGTGTGATGGATCTTGATGGTGAAAAACGACCCTGTGCATCACTCAATACGCTTCGATGGGAGCTGATATTGGGTAGGATATCGTCTTGAAGATATGAATCAGTAAAGATATTGGACTGAGCTGGTGTTGGTACTGGATATTGCATTATTGAAGGATTTGCTGATACATTGTCATCCTTGGTACTGGAAACATCAGTAGATGATGAGTGGGGAACCATGTCGTATGTTTGGTTTCTGATGTTCTTCACTGTCTCAGCAATACTCAAGAGAATCATTTCATCGACTTCAGCCTTGATTTTCTGAGAGTAGATCATTGAATTCTTCATTCGCTGAACCGCATCTACCTTGCTCTGTACTAGAGTCTCAGTATCAGTGGAGAGAAGATTGATCGCAGGATCCGAAGACTCGGGTATCGTAGCAGTGGAAATGTGATTCAATGCGTCCTTGGAATTGGGAGAAAACTCAAATGTGTTTAGCTCCTCTTGAAACTCACTGGGATTTATATTGATGGCATATTCTAGAAAGTCAGAAAGGAGAGCCAACGTTTTGAATGGAAATCTCAGCGTCCCAAACAAAGAGCCGCTTCTGCCTCTTTTCAATGGTGTACTGGTAGTGGGGTCAGTCTGTTGAGTAACCTTAGGTAAGGGCAGGCCCTTATATTCGGTAACACCGTCAATGATATTGTACACCTGCTTATTCAAAGACTCAGTTATGGCATTGACATTCTTCTTTTGCTCAACCAATGAGTCATGAATTATCTGCACATCGCTCTCACACTTGTGCTCATTCAAACAAAGTTCAGCGTGCTTCTCTAACCACCAGGAAGGAACATGTTGCTCACAAATACGGCATAGAACTTGTGGGGGTGGTGGAACATCTTCCTCATTGATAATTGCGTTATCTGTGAGCAGCTGCAAGTAGGATGTGAAAATATCGACTCCAAACCCTAAATTCTCTCCCAGCCTTGTTGGCAGCTGTATGTTCATCACGTTCCCATAAAATGGTTTGAGAATCCACATGGAATGAGTCGGTATACCCCCCGGAGAATGGATAAGAATACCTTGTCCCTCCAATTCAATTATACCACCGTTTGTTGATAAAGAGCTCAAAGACGCGGTATCAGGCCCAAGAGAAGAGCTCATCTCCAGGTCCATTATTTCTTCGCTGTTACAACCAGCATCTTCATTATCGATTTCTTCGTCACTGTTCTCTTGTAACACATCATTTGTATTCACAACAAACCTAACCCTATAGCTGGTGTCATCAGTCATCATAATGGAGATAGCATCTGTGAATACCTTTTTGTCATCATCTGTGCCGCAGATAAAGTTTGATACGGGAAAGTTCACAATCTTTTGAATGTTGGTACCAACTATAGATTCCCATGACTTACTCAAGTGCATTATTTTGCCATCCATGTCTAACTCCAAAAGAATACTGGGATTCTTTGCGCTTGCCTGGATCAAGTCATGCTTCGCATCTAAGCGAGCATCATCCGTTCCTTCTCTCCATCTGTCTATCTCATCAGTATCACAGATAGTTAGTGAAGGAGCCCCTTCTCTCTGCATTGTTGATGCTAAGGTATCCTGGAAACCCCTATTAGATACAATACAGTGAATCTCTCAAACTGGCAACAAGCGCTTTCCAAAACCAGCAATTCTTGACCAATTGGGCAACTCCAAACCTTCTGGCTGTGCTTGATAGATGAGTTAGAGAGCCGGTTCCCTGTCAGGGGTGTTTTGTTCTTAACTTGTAACGAGTTTGTGTCTGTCAAGTACAGTGGAAAGTGGAGATTTTTTCTGACCGGAGAGAGATCATGAACATGGAAGCGTGCGCCAGCTTTTAGCCATTCCATCTCATAGAAGCTCCAGTTAGCCCCAGTTGTACATTGGATCCCTGAATTAGCCTACTGGGGTCTTTGAATAAACTCTGAGTCTTCAATAGTGATTAGCCACTTGTTTCAGAAGAGTTCACACATTGGACGCAGAACAACACCGAAAATGGCAAGGCGACATCAAAAAGTCAATAGGTCTGCTTCTGGACAGTTAGTGAGACGTCAGTTGAGGTCCAAAGAGAGCCCAAAGGTTGATATATCGTTGTTCAACTATGAAGACAACGCAGATGTATTGGATCCTAACCAAGTAATCATGATAGTGAGAGACAAGAAAGAGGGTGTGGTAATAGAGGGCGAGCCTGTGCCGTCCATCATAGGTATCGATACCATAATGAGACCTACAGCAGGATCAAAGGAGGATCACAACTCATCGAGGAAGAGATCATTTAGAAAAACTACGTCAAAGAAGGTAAATATCAGTCTCAAAGACCCGTTAGGAGATGAACTTTATGAAGTTTATCACAGAAGAATGGAAAAGGAAGAGAAGAAAATGACCAATCGAGATAGGGAGAAAATCTATAGTGAGGCAGACAAGATGAAAGTCCAACTTGAGTCTTTAGAATCTACAGAGTGGCCCAAAATTCTACCCACTGTTACTTATGTGCGCGACTCTCGCGATTATCAAGAGATGAATGATAAAAGAAAATGGACAATTGATTCTTTGAGGCAACTTCTATCCAAGTTTGAGGAATGGAAGAGGAGGGAGGACAAGCTGCTCGGAAGATCCAAAGCTGCTTCCTCAACACTTCACAATGCATTAAATAGCGACCTGAGGCTTTACGCTCCGCTACACAAGTACGATTACATAGGAGATAGTGATACTGACGAAGAAGAAGAGCATCTTTCAGTTGACCAGATTAGAAGAAAAAGAGTTAAAAAGCGAGCCGAACAGTTTGGACCGGTAATCAAGATCAAATTTGGTAAAAACATGGTCGTTGCTGAACCATTCAGAGCTACAAGAATAGAGTCTCTTCCTTGATACTAGTCACACTCAGCACAATTACAGCATCTATACATCTTAAATAGACAGTCACAATCACTTAAACTATACGAGATGATTTTTAGTGGAACCATCAGCAAATCCAATAGATATGGACAAGTCTCTCATATCAGTGTAAAATAAGTTATCGAATAGAACATCCAAGGCAATCATCAGCCACTGGAAGAAGGAACTAATTGAGTACGCATACGTGGCTTTCTCCACCTGATGCTTGTAGAAGAAGAACGTAGCTGAGAGAAGGCATCCCGCGTAAATATTTCTGCTCTGAGAGCGCAGTTGGTTCAAGTGCATCGCTTTCGACTTCACTCGACTCTGAATCAAGTAGATCCAACCAAAGTTACTCAATATGTAAGCAACGTAGGCGTTGTTGAACCCCGTGATATCATCATCGGCAGTGACGTATGTAAATGTTAACAATGAAACCAAACGTGTCAAATTAATGAGGGCCGCAAGTCTCGCCAAAGATAAAGAGTGAGATCCAATGCACACAAAAACCACCCCTGAGAACAAAACATGGAAGAATGAGTACAGTGCAATTAATATCTGAAAGATCGCCTTGTTTGGGTAAAATCCTGCGATAACATCTTTAACACTAGGGAGGCTGAGTTCGACAGTTAGTATATTCTTGCCGAGTTCTGTTCATAGTAGAACTCACAATTCGTTCTTAGTCAATTCAACAGAAAGTGATCCATAATAGTTAAAGAAAGTTGTAGATAAGAATGCTATCAGGAACGCAGCTGTTTCTGGTTAGCATACACATATGGCCAATGAAAGTTACTGACTTACCAGACTTGTTAATAGTGTACGCCTTGAGAATGTCTTTGGCTGATATCTGCATTTGTTAATATCAATTTGGAAGCCATTTGGTCGGTTACACGCACATTCAACCCCCTATGGGTGAATCTGGATTCCATTGACTGCTCACTTTGCAACGTTCAACACTCAGCATTTAAAACGTCAACAAAAGGTACTTTCGCTCGCGAAAACTTTCAGTAGTATAGCCACGCCACCACTAGGCTCAACACTTTGAACGCCCTCTTTCCAGTCGAATCACCAGGAGGTTCTATTTTGACTCCTTTGCCTCCCACTTGCACCACTCCAACTTTAGATTATAATGTCCTCCGAGAAGAGGAGAGCAAACTACCAGAGACAGAGGATTAATAAGGTCAAAACTGGGAGAAATGACCCTGTCAAGGCATGGGCGCCCCCCGTGCCTCTTCTTTCATCTCCAAAGGATGCTTCAATGGAGCAGCCGCATCAAAAGGATACACCTGTCTACCTCAATTGTTTGATCAGAAAATTGTTCAAGCTTCCTTCTGATAGGGAGACAGACAAACTGTTCCCGCTCACATCGTCCAAAGAAATTGATAATGAGCTATATGCTCTTATTGGTCTATTGTTTAAAGAATTTATTTTCAAATGGTACGATAACATTACTGATGACCAAGATCTTACAGAAGAACTGCTGTCCCTTTGTGCACATGTAATCAAGGAGATAGACCTAAGGATCAAGAACATTGACACACTTTCACTCTTGCTGGATGATGTGCCTTACCTATTAACTCAGCATATGAATCACTACAGGAGAACCCATCAAGATCTCGGGAGTTCTTTGCTTCCATATGATACATTCGAAGCAGGGTTTGATCACTTGAGTAACCATGTGGCTTTATGTGAGGATTTGAACGATGAACAGCGATACTTAAAAATACTGTCCAAAAACATCATAACCCAATTATTTCCAAAGGAAGAACAGAACTCAAATCTGGCACAGAACTTTCTGTGTGTACTGATGAGTGATCAGCTACTCCGAAACCTAATGGAGAAGATTTCGCAACCATATCAGATTTTTGAGATTATTCAACTACTCTGCAGGGTGGTTTTCCAAGAGAGCCAAAAGAACACTGAGCTCCCACCAACTCTTTACCAGAAGCTGTCAAATCTACTTAAGCCCAGTTCAATTCCTCTCTCGTTTGACGCCATATCACTTCACATTTTCACGTTCCTAAACCTGCTTTTAAAGATCGACCCGCAGAAGCCCCTGTTATATGCTCTTATAAGATTAATTGTTACTCTACAAACCTCCTTAATCAATACAATACTCAGTAACATCTTTACTGAAACTGTTGTGAGATTTTTTGAATCAGAACAATTCTTCGTGATGGTCTTGAGGGCTTTGAGAAACAACTTGTTTCCTACTGACCAAAATATTGGTCCCCCTAGAATCTTACCATCTTTGAAAGAGTGCGCACATATCAAACAAACTACAAAGGTCATGATGAAAGAGGCATTTTCTAGGCATCCGTTCCTTACAGCCTTATTTATTACAACTAATGAATCTGACCTTAATGAGAAGCTGGACGGTTTCTTGGCTACTTTTGAAAACCAACGAGTCAACAAGCATCTTGTTTTCAAGCTGATGGACCTTTTCACTATCAAGATGTTACCAGAAATGGAATTTGGTGAATAATTCAATCAATGCTCACTCTTGAACGAAGCACTTGTCTTCAAAATTCACTAAAAGATCTTGGACATCTGGGATAAAGTTGCCTTCGCCGTCTATGAATTGTGACCACATTCCATTAACATTATACTTTACTGGGATATGAAAATCACGTACTTTCAGCCCAACTCTTGTTTGGATAAAAGCTGAATGTAGACCAATAGTTCTCTGTTTCCCATCTGGTAGTATCCCTGCGAATCCGTACTTAACATCATTGAGGATTGGCTTACCTACCACTTCATTGAAATGACTTCTTATCTGATGTTTCCTTCCTGTTTCAAGTTGAATCACTGCGAGCTGGAACTGAGTCCCTGTCGGGTATCTGATAAATTTAGTGATCGACTCACCTTTCTCGTCGTTTGTGGTAATTACCCCAGCGTTCTTTGCCTCATCTAGATATTTTAGATTGACGTTAGCTTCTGGAAAGGAACCATTTTCAATTATAGCAATGTATCTTCTTTTGAACCCATAACCGTACTGACCCCCCTTTTGTAGTTGTTTGGAGAACCTTTGTGATGTAGTTTTGTCTCTAGCAATCAGAATACCTCCAGAAACCCACTTGTCCAGTCTATGGACATTTCTCATCTCGGGATCAAGGGATTTCAGCAATGAAAACAATCCTCTAAGATCACTTTTAGCTTTATTGACTCTCTTACCCTTGTCGAGGTCCTGGCAGTCAAACCCTGGCGCTTTGTTGACAATCACATATTTGTCCTCCTGGTAGACCTCTCCAAACTTTTCTGAAAAGCCTGCTAAATCAATATGGTACTTCCTGCTCAATTGTAAAGTAAGTCGCAGCGAATTTAAGGTGTAAGAAGAGATTACTCGTCCCCTTAGAGCGAGCATATTGTGATCTGACTGAGAGCTTAAAGAATAGGGCGAACTGTAGAGAAACTTCTTCCGAATTTATCAAAGTGGCCCTACCATTGCTCATCTAAAACACAAAAACTCCAAACTCCTAAAGGTTCATGCCTGATCCTTACCAATAGGGCATCAACAGCCGCTGAGGTTAACATATCCATTGCACTCTTAGAAGCTTTTGACCCGAGATGGATCGAAATGATGATGTGCAGGTTCCGCCTTTTGGTCAGCTCCCAGTCAATTTGGAAGAGGCACTGGGGGGTACGCCGTTGACACATCTTGTTCCAGCCCAACACTGTAAGTAACTCACTGCAACGTACTTCCAACTAGTGTAAACTAACATGACCATACTTAGTATCCAGATTGGCAACTTTTGGCCGAGTGAGGGCCCCACATCCTGCAATAATTGACCTGCCGCCGTCCACTGTCAATCCTCATGGCCTTAAGATCGAGGAATCACTAAAAAGTGATCTTGCAAAGGAATTTTTGAGTGATAGCATCAAATTCGATGCAGTAAGGAGCAGGAATATAGAGGGAAGTGTTGTGGGGACGAATCGGTCCATGTTTGAGGACCTTAGCGCTATTGCAAAGGACTTGATGTTGAGCCTACCATTGGCAGCTCATCAACAAATGCCAGAGACCCCACCAGTGCCACCTATTTCAGCTATCGTTGATCATTTCCCTGACATTGAAAGTATCAAAGTATATCCTCCATACTCACGGCAGCTCAAACACAAGATTCAGGTTCAAGAATCGGATGCTCTCGTCACTGTCAAAAAGAGGAAATCGGATATCGGTGTGCAGCAAAATCAACTGGAGAATATGTCGCTTTCAAAATTGTCCGACCTCGTTCAGAGAAAGATTGGTCTCACAGATGAAGAAGCAGAATATGAGCATAGTGATTTCTGGACTGAATGGCCCAATACGGCTCACTACCTTTCCTTGGAGGCACTCTCACAACTCGAAGGTCACCTTTCCAGACTTGTTGACTCAACTCTTGTTGATAGTATCCCATTAGAAGTATTGAATAGAATCCAGATATTGGCACTAAATACACTGAAAACAGCCAGCGAGATGGATTGGAAGGATATGGTAACTCCAGAGTCCGATACTGCGCTAGCCTATGCCGAAAACGCGTTAAGAGCCGCTCCACTATTGATGATGATACTCAATTCGCAGAGAGACGACAAAACACTCCATCGAGATATCTACCTTCTTGAAGTGATCTCCTTTATCTATAAGTTTTTTGAAGATTATGTGGTGAAGATCTTATCATTGGGGAACACACAGTCCAAGCGTCTGGTACCGCTACTAGGTCTGATCTCAAGAATCCTTTCTCAACTAACTAAGTATATTCCTAGGCATCAGATTGATGATACTACAATCACCAAACTGGAATACTTAACAGTGATGATAGTATTTTTCCAAAGTGATAAGTCGTTGCTTTTCTTCAAAATGGAGAGTGCCAATACATTATTGACTATCTTTCATTCTAAAAGATCACAGAGGTCGTTCATTATCGATGAGATTTTGGGTAATTTTGACACTTTACCGACTCACAAGACATCCTCCAGACAGGTCCGAACTTCTAGAGGGACCAGTATTCAGATGTTTACTTACCTTTTGGTCAATATGGTTGAGTCTATTAATATTTCTAACACTGCTCTCATGTTTGTTCTTCCTCCTAGTTTTCCAGACCCTAACTCAAGCGATCTACAGGAGTTGGTGTCAGATCTATCCCGCCTGTCAGACACAATTTATGAGATCAAGTCAGATTGTGCGCGTTGGCTCAACGTAATCTGTTCTGCATTAGTCATGAAGCTACAAAAGAACTCCAATGCCACTACAAAAGCTCAGTTTGAGCTGTTTGTGACAGATCTTTTGAACATAGTGCATTATCCCGAATACCCAGGAGCGGAGGCAATATTATCAACTCTTACTGGGGTTTTGGTTTCGTTGTCATCTGATCAGCAGCCTATTTCAGTGGGAAGCTACTTTCTAGAGATGGTGGGGATGATTGGATCTACTATGCTTGAGATCAAAGGTACAAACGACACTACCCAGCCTCTAGATGTGATGTTGCTGCCCAAACAGAGATCTGATGTCTACCGCTATCTCCGTTATTCTGGCAATTCTTCAGGTTTGCATTATGCATCTGATTTCTTTTTGTCCAACTGGCTTGTTTCAGTCATTGAAAAGCTTAGATCACTAACAGATGAGGGTGAGATTCAGAATTTCAGTCATCTTTACTATGCTATACTTAAATGTCATTATCAACAATCATTCGAAGCTCCGCTAAGTTCTCATGATCGTGAATTGTCTATGGAAGATATCTCTCACGAGTACAAACATGTGCTATGTCAGTCAGAGTTCATTGGAATGTATCAGAATTTCTTAAACCACCTTTTGGCAGCCATTGATCATCCAAGCATTAAGACTAGAACCAGATCATTGAAGAATTTGGCATTGTTAATCAACAAAGATCCGAAATTCCTAACCATTCCACGTGTGATGCACTCTATTTCAAGCAGAATCCACGATTCCTCTCCATTGGTGAGATTAGCTGTCTTGGATATTCTTGACCAGTATCTCATTAAGAGACCTGATCAGATAAAAGATATATATCAGACGGTGTTACTTACCAACGACAAGTCAGTTGGTACTCGTCTAAAATCATTAAAAATTGCAAAGCGTCTCTATTTGACTTCACTTGATCTGGAAGTCAGAATCAACATCATTGAGAAGCTCTTCAAGAGATTGGAAGATGATGAAGAGAATGTTGTGGAACTAACTGAAAGCATCTTACTGGAGGTTTTATTCTCTGGTGTGTCTCTAGATTTGCAGAACCCTATAGAACTGAAATATCAACTCGAATCCTTGATTGAGGTTATAATTGCCATAATAGGGAGAAGTGAAAAAAACTGGGAGCTATTTGAGAGGTTCTTCTTCTCCAAAATCATCAGAAAGACAGAGTTAAACTCAAAGGTCTATGATCATATTCTAAATGTGGTTGAAAGAGTAACACAGGAACTTTTTGTGTTTGTCATTGAGAATGTTGACTCTGAGGTGAATGTGTCTCTAAAACTAGGTTTATTGTCGATTATTTCTATGTCGGAAAAACCATTCATTGTTCAAGAACAGTTATTATCGCTGCAAACTTATTTAACAAGTGATGAGAACCCAGGATCAGATATTACCCTGTACTCTCTGATCATCTTGAGACACACTCTTACAAACACCATATTCATGAAACCTCAATTCCTAGATGAGTGTGAGGCATCCTTACTCAAAAGACTAACCAAGCTGAATTCGAAAGAGTTAAGTCAGGCTGTTCCTTCGCTTTGGACAATCTCTACTATAAAGAATGACAGCACCAAATTGGCTAATGCTGCTGCTACCTGTTTTGCCCTATTGAAGCCATTTATAGCCAGTGCACAGAAGGGAGAGCTTATGAAGTTTGATCCTCGTTGTGCAAGACTAATTTTTCTGATTGGTAACTTCGGAGAGTATTGTAACTTTGAGCGCGACCGTGCTGTATTTGTTAACAAAAGGCTGGCATTGAGAGAGTGTGAGAGTGTGTTGAGCTTTGTTGTGAAACACCTTCTTCTCTTTAGCAAAATATCCGTGGAAGTTCAAATCAGACGAATTTCCGTGAAGAATCTTATTTTTGTGTGTTCCACACACCCCAAGCTGTTTCTCAATGAGAAGATCCTGCAAATATTCGATGCAGAGTTCATAAGCGACCGGCTTGATTTTCAAGAAGTAATAATACAAGGCTTGCTGGAGTTCCTTCAGATTGAGGAAAACAATTCAATTCAGTCATCTGAGTCATCTCATAAGGGACTTGATGTTGCTGTTTTCCACGGTGACGCTAAGACCTTCCAGAATGATGGTATATGTTCCTCACTTGTTCAGAGATTCATGAACCCAATCTTGAGATTGTGTTTGATGCAAGATGGGGGAGTATCATTCCTTGCAGTGAAGTATTTAAGATTTGTTGTCACCATGGGTTTTTGTAACCCTAGAATTTGCACTCCTACTGTCATTGCATTACAGGCGTCACCGATAAAGTACATCAGAAACACTGCTTTTCAATTATTTAGAGAGATGTTCGAGAAGTATGAGTCTTTAGTGGATTCGAGTTACATTCAGGGATTTAAGGAGGCTGTGGAATTTAGATCAAGATTGAGCAAGAACATATTTGATCAAAGCTTTTTGTTTTTGCCTAAGTTCTACCGCATTATTGAGGATTCGAGATCATCAAAGAAGAAGATGTTCAGCCAGCTGGTCAAATCCTTAAGATTGAATTTGGAATCGATTCAACCGGAAAACTGCAAGCCTCTGCACGACTATGTTCTCTTCATGACCATGAATCTGGCAGACTGTGAGTTCAACTCTTATGATGAATTATTCACACTCATTGATGGTGTTCAGACAATTTTTAGTGACCAGTCCACGTCCTTGATAAAACTGATCAAGAGCACTAGAGGAGACAAGGGAGATACTAGCGACTTAAAGATTGGATATCTCGCTGCGATCTTGATTTCATACGAGCGACTTTTGGCTGGTTTACGCTCCACATACAGAGTGTTTGAGAACAAAGATAGGAGTGATCTGAAAGCTCAGAAGCCCAAAATTACTGATAGACATCCTATCAAGATTGTGAAGTTTGATCCTTCCTGCGATGATGTCCAAACATTGATTACGACATTCCAATCCATCATGTGATTGACGAGAAACTAAAAGTTCATTGCTACAATGTAAAAGCACTTTGCATATCCAAAAAAGTACGCGTAGAACTGCACACCAAAGTCTAGTAAAGGTCTAGTGAAGGTCTTCGTCAAGACGAGCAGCTGGATTGGTTTCGATGAACTCCAAACTAACCTTGTGACCCAGCAATTCTCTAATATTACTGACACCATATTTAATCATGGTCGGTCTTTCCAAGGATAAGCCCCAACCCAACACTCTTAAGTTCTTAGGTAGGCCCATAGTCTCCAGCATTTCAGGTCTGAACATACCAGAGTTGCCAATTTCAACCCATTTACCTAGCCCATTGTGCCATGAGTAAATTTCCAATGATGGCTCAGTGTACGGATTATAGGTTGGCTTGAATCTTAAGTCACGGACACCCATTTTAGCGAAGAAATCTTCCATGAATCCAATCAAGTCACCCAATGTCACATTGTAGTCAGCGATGACACCCTCCACTTGATGGAACTCAGCCAAATGGGTAGCATCCACAGCCTCATTTCTGAAAACTCTGTCAATGGAGAACAAACGGGCTGGCTTAGGGTCCTTGGCGAGATCCTTCAAGATCTTCGAGGAAATAGCGGTGGTATGTGTTCTCAATACCAGTCTCAAGGTTTCATCTTCATTCCATGGGTATCTGTAACCAATAGAGCCATTTGCACCCTCCTCGTGAACCTCTTTTACTCTGTTGAAGTACTCCATGTCATCTGGCTTCCCAGAGACTAGTGGGTCCTTCAAGTAGAAAGTATCCTGCAAATCTCTGGCAGGGTGCTGCTGTGGAACAAACAACGTGTCAAAGTTCCAGAATCCAGTGTCCACATACTGGTTAGATGGCATCTCGCTGAAGCCCATGGAGAAAAAGATCTGTCTAAACTCCTCTCTTACTTTGTTCAGAGGATGTAGCGCACCAGACTCGGGAGCAACACCTTCAGAGTTGAAGTTGTATGGCTTAAACTTGGCAGTCGCCCATGAGCCATTGATCACCATGTCATTTGTTATCTCAGTTTCCAACTTTTCGATCTTTAAAGAAAATTCAGGACCTTTCTCAACGTGGAATGATTGAATCTTGGTCAAGGTGATAAGCTTACGCTTCTTCAGTTCACCAATCTTCTTAGCGTCAGATAAAGTTCCGGTAAGTTGTATCTCCTTTAGCTCAATAGCAGTCTCATCAACAGGAAGGTGATCCTTGTTCAACTTATCGCTGATGACCAATTCATCACCATTCTTGGAAACCCAGCCATTCTTGAAAGCTCTGGCTTGACCCATTTTACCCTGGGGGCCCAAAACGTTGCCCACTTCTGTGATCTTTAAGGATTCAAATTTCAAAACGGTTTCTAGCAGTCTGAATTCATGAGAGCCGTTCTCAACAATATCAAGAGCCTCTGGAGTTAGATTCCATTTTTCCTCCTCAATGGACTTGAATGTGATTTTAGCACGGGCGAGTAGGGAGTTCAACGCAGCTTGCACCTGTTGAGAGTCTAGTTCTGGAAAGGTCTCCAAAGTATTGAAAATTTCACCCTCCTCATTTAGAGTTTGCAGGATGGTGAGCTGAAGTTCGGACATTGCAAGGTGCGTGCTAAGTGGACGGGCCTCTTCTACCTTATTCAGATGACTGGGCGACAAAAAAAAACTCAACTCTGAAAAATTCCGCGAATTTGGTGATCTTTTGGAAAAGAAAGCTACACTCCTCTAACAATCATAACCATTTCCCTTTTCGGACAACTCTTAACCAGGACAGTCAACAAGTGGATTTTCAATTCTCAACCTGGGTGGGGCCAACTTTGTCTCTCAAACAAACGATAATTAGGATGGCTAACACAACCGCACAAAGCGAGATTACCGAAGACGAGGACATGGCTAATACCACAGATGTTGTGCTGCCCACACTCGTCTCCAAGCTTGACGATACAGACGAAACCCTCACTGATAATGACACACCCGACCCAAAGCCGATGAGAAATGACAACGGTGAGGTGGCGTTGACAGCGTCGAAAACACTAGAATCAGAAGAGACTAAAGCTGATTTACCATGTCATTGGATCAATTGCGTGACTGTCTGCCACAAGCCAAAGGATCTGGCGCGCCATATCGAGACAACACATCTTGATTCTGTCCAACATATTAAGAACTGTCAGTGGCTTGATTGTGGATTCACTGCCACTAACAAGATTTCACTTATTACCCACATAAGGAGCCATTCCAAGTTCGAGCCCTATTTTTGTCAAGAGATCACTTGTCCCTTTCAGTTTACGAATCCGCAAGATCTAATCCAGCACCTGGAATCTGTTCACAATGAAAAGAGCTATGAGCAAGTCGCATGGGTATCTTATTTGGTCGAAAACAAAAATTATGACACATATTTTAAAGGAAATGAAGCAAGATCTACTGCATCTCTCTCACAGAAGTACTATGCTTGTCAAACCAATAAGCAGTTCACTGAAAGACTCGGGCCACACAAAATTGACTTTATCAAGATTCAAAACGTGAGTGTTGACGATATTGTCACTGAACCAGTAAAGAAAAAAGGCCGTACTGCCAACTCAGAGATTAATGTCAAATTAAGATCTTCATTCAAAGAGAAGAATGACAAGTTCAGGGTATCGATCAGCAAACAATCGCTCGAGGCTTATAGACGGCTGAGACGTGCCAACCTTGAAGAACTTCCAGCCGATGCGCAGATAGATAAAATGTCTCCAGAAGAGCTCAGCAGCCTTCTTGAGTCTCTGAACAGAAAGTATTTGTGGAGTTTGGAAGTTAATCAATTGATGGAAATGGAATACGACCAACTCTTGCATAAGGAGCAGGGAATATTAAGACACAAGGAAGCTGTACTGGACTCGCTGATTGCAGTGAAAATTCCAAAGGCGGACCAGAATTTGTACAAATAGATTTAAGAAAAAACAGTATCTTTGTACTCATTAGCATCTATGGTCGCTCGATCAAACTGCCTACACCAACAGGAAGGTGTTCCATTGCGATCACGATACATCATCAGAACCCATTTCCATATCTTCTTTAGTGGACGAAGGGTGCTTGAATTGAAATGGGGAGTTCACATGCTAAATTACAATCTTTGGATGGCAGCACAAGCAACAAGGTACCAACTTTGAAGCCTCTAAATCAGCCAACTTCATCCATATGGTACCCATACACTCACGTCAAAGTAGTCGGTTACAGTGCACCGTACACCTGTAGTTGATGTTACGTAAGCAAAGGAATATTTTTTTTCTCCTTTCACGATGAGCTTCTTACTTACGTTTTATCTCATCTCATTACTAAATTCATAAATTACGAGGCAAGATGGCTAGACGATCAAAGCTGCCAAGAAAGCTCTCAGATATTGAGGAATCAAATACAGATGAATTCTCAGAAGCTTTAAACCAGGGAGAAGATTCTCTGCTTGAGGCAACTTTAGAAGACCTCTTCACCCGACTCAAGGAGGCAACTTCACATACTAAAACACAAGATGAGGTCGATGAATTCACCAAGATCAGAAAAACTGTTTCTAAGCTTCCCAAACTACAAAATAATAAAGAAACTTTAAGCGGGGTGGAGAAACAGAATGGTGAGAAGGAGTATCTCAGAAGTGCCAAAGCTGAAGTTAACTCTCTCCAAAAGAGAAACGTAACGCACATTGATGACCCTATTCTCATGAAAAAGAAAGCAACCGAAGAGAGTAATGATTCAGGTAGTAAATGGTTCAATATGCCAAAGGGAGAACTCACCGAATCCACTAAAAGAGATCTGAAGATTATTGAGCAAAGAGCTGCCTTGGACCCGAAAAGACATTACAAGAAACAGAAATGGAAAGCACCAGAGTTTTTTCAAGTGGGTACTATTATTGAAGGAAATACAGAATTCTTCTCCTCGAGGTTACAAAAGAAACAACGTCATGAGACTGTTCTTGAGAGTGTGTTGCATGATAAGGACACGAAGCACTACTTCAAGAGAAAATACGACGAGATTCAGTCTAAGAAAAGAAGCGGTAAGAAAGGCGACTTTAACAAGCTGAGAGAGGGTAGACGCAAGTTTTAAATACATTACTCTAAATCTGCTAAGTTAGGTAGACCGAGCCTATCATGAAGTAATTCCGAGGCCATGGCACCTCGGTTGTGTCCCTTTTGGGAAGTTTCTAAACAAATCAGCACTCCCGACCAAAACAAACCTCGGTTCTCTAGTATTGTCGATTTTTTTTTTTTGATTTTGAAGGTTAAAAGACTTAGTTTCAAAAGTTGTTTTCTTGAAGAAGTAGCTTAAGTACAGTTTGAGTGCCTACTTTTCCTGTAGCTACAACACAGCTGACGTCTTCTCAGAGCGCTGTTGATCTTACTTGATAGAAGGTTTGAGCCATTGATTCCAGTTGCTTCCCGTCACCATTTTCCAGTTCGTGTCACTATCTGTTGATTCATCAGAAGATTAATTGTTGCTTTTGCCTTGGTCTAATACAGACATTCATATTTTTCAAGAATTAGAGTAAGTGTGCCAATATAATAAGGTTACTTTGAGTTTGTGGCTTAGTTGTTCTTCAATTTTGTCCACTTTACTTCTATTTGCCACCTCATCTGCTCCTTTGGTCCCTAGGCCTTATACTAATTATCAACCAAGAAACCACAATGGAAATTGCACAAATTTTAGAGGCAGCTATCTTGAACCCAGATCCTGCTAAGAGATCTGAGGCTGAACAGCAGCTTCAATCTCTGGCAAAGGAACACTTTGTCATGTATATTGGCATGCTGACCCAAACTTTGGCCAACGAGGACCTCAAGATTGAAGTCAGAATCCTTGCCGGTATTCAATTGAAAAACGAACTCACTTCCAAAGATCTTCACAAAAAGCAGGAACAAGCACAACGTTGGATAAATCTGGACCAGGCTGCTAAGGTTGAGATCAAGAGAATTGCTCTTAAGTCCCTTTTGACTCCACACGATAGAGTTGCCAGTGCCGCAGCACAATTGGTTGCAGCTATTGCCGACATTGAACTACCTAGAAAGGAATGGAATGAGTTGATTGGTATAATAGTCGAAAACACCAAACCTGAAAAGCCAGAGCACGTCAAGCGTTCCTCTCTTTTGACCATTGGTTACATTTGCGAGACTGCTGACCCAACTGATGAAGGTGTTGTCTCCCAAGCTAACGGTATCTTAATTGCCATTGTTCAAGGTGCCCAATCATCTGAACCATCTAAAGTGGTTCGTCTAACTGCCCTAAATGCACTTGTTGACTCTTTGGAGTTCATCAAATACAACTTTGACCATGAAGGTGAAAGAAACTACATTATGCAAGTGGTATGTGAGGCTACACAAGATGACGACGTTGAACTACAAGCTGCTGCATTTGGTGCACTTGCCAGAATCATGGCATTGTACTACAACCACATGAGTGTGTATATGGAGAAAGCTCTATATGGTCTAACAGTGACCGGTATGAAGTCCAATAACGAGAGAGTCGCCTGTATGGCTGTTGAATTTTGGAGTACTGTCTGCGAGAACGAAATTGATATTGCCATGGAGAAGGAAGAGTATCCAGATTCTAACGTTGTTCTTTACAATTTTGCTCTTTATGCCATTAATGACATTCTGCCAACGCTGTTTGGCCTTTTGACCAAACAGAATGACGATCCTGATGACGACACCTGGAATGTGTCTATGGCTGCTGGTGCTTGTTTGCAGTTATTTGCTCAAGATATTGGCAACTTTGTTGTCCAGCCAACACTATCATTTGTGGAGCAAAATATTTCGTCGGACAGTTGGAGGAATAGAGAAGCTGCAGTTATGGCGTTTGGCTCTATTTTGGATGGACCAGATAGGGCTGAATTGAAGGTGCTGATTGGCCAGGCACTGGCCCCAATCCTGAACCTGATGGGTGACGAGAACTTACAGGTGAAGGAGACTGTGGCTTGGTGCATTGGGAGAATTTCAGATTTGATCATTGAATCTATTGACACTACACAACATTTGCCAAGTGTTATTGGAGCCGTTCTTCAAGGTCTGAACGATCATGGCAAGGTGTCTGCGAACTCTTGTTGGACTTTGATCAACATTGTGGAACAATTGAACGCCACTGCTCCTCAAGAGGACAGTTCTATTATGTCCCAGTACTATGGTACCCTAGTGCCTATCCTGCTAGAGGTTTCCAAGAGAAGCGACAATGAGTACAGTGCAAGAGCAGCGTCGTATGAAGCTTTGTCCACTTTAGTGATGTACAGTTCAAATGATGTTGCTCCAGTGGTGAACAACATTGCCTCTGAAATTCTTTCCAGAATCAATGAAACCTTGACGTACCAATCCCAAGTTACCTCATCTGAGGACAAGTCTAACCTTGAAGAGCTTCAATCTAATATTCTGAACTTGTTGACTAACGTTATTAGAAGAGTTGGTAAGAGTGTCGGTGGTGTTGCTGATAACCTTATGGAATTGTTCTTGAAGCTTCTTCAAGTACAACAGAATTCTATCATTGAAGAGGATGTTTTCATTGCCATTTCAGCCCTTGCTGGTGCCGTGGAGCAAGGTTTCAACAACTATATGGCTGCCTTTTTGCCATTCTTGACCAATGCCCTTAATCAAACTGAGTCGCCTATCTCCAACACTGCAGTGGGTCTAGTTGCAGATATTTCCCATTCTCTAGGTCCAAACTTCAACCAATACTCTGAGGGACTTATGAACATCCTTGGATCTATTCTATCCAATCCAAATGTGAGAAAGGAACTTAAGCCAGCTGTCCTTTCGGCATTCGGCGACATTGCATCTAATATTGGAGCCAACTTCCAGCCATACTTGCAAGTTGTGTTCAGCATCTGCGGTGAAGCTCAGAATGCAACACCAGAGAGCTCTTCTATGGAGGCTCATGAGTATACATCCAGCATCCGTGAGTCCGTGCTAGACGCGTATGTGGGTATTGTTGGTGGCTTGCATGATCAGGCAAATGCCATCTTCCCATACGTCGAACAAATCTTTACCCTGTTGCATATCGTGAGTGGTGATCCAACATTGACTCTGTCTGAATCCACTTCGCGTGCTGCTGTTGGTCTGATTGGTGACTTAGCACAGATGTTCCCTGATGGTAGAATCAAGCAAGCCTATGGGTTCGACTGGATGACCCAGTTCATTAAGAAGACCAGAAACAATCCACAGTTTTCTCAGAACACTCTAGATACCGCGAGATGGGCTAGGGAACAACAAAAGCTACAGCTATGTTTGTAATTGGACATATATACCCCGTTTTGTAAATCCTCTATAGTCTTGTAAAAGAGAGCTCGTTTGTAGATTTTTCAAATCAGATCAGATCAGATCAGAGAAAAAAACAATGAATTAACCAACTTTCCCAAATCGCAAGTAGCAATGTCAGTCCCGCTAACCTATAAGCCCGTCCCCTTTGACGACACGTACGTCCTGTATAACCCTGATGACATCTTGTCTCTCCTCTCTGTGCTTTTCACTCTCCTTCCGATTGCGATTCTGGTGTTTTATCTCTCTTGGTTTATTGTTTCTAGGGAGGTGGAGCCCTGTCTCATGGCTCTAGGCCAGGTGGTCAACGACATCGTGAACAACATTGTCAAGAACAAGATCAAACAGGATAGGCCAATGAAGATTGAGGGATTCCAGGAGAATGGCATCAGATCAGCCTATGGTATGCCGTCTGCTCACTCACAATTCATGGGCTTCTTTGCCACCTACGTGATTCTGAGAGTTTGGCTACAATGGAGAGGCCTCACTACTACTCGAAAATGGTGGTCATCAGCAGGTCTGGTGGCATTGGCAGGCTGCGTTACCAGTTCTAGAGTTTACTTATATTACCACTCTTGGGAGCAAGTGCTCGTGGGTGCTCTCATTGGAAGCGTGGTTGGGGCTTTGCACTTCTTCATCGTGTCGTTATTGAGAGCTTCAGGCGTGATTGATTCCTTGGTGAACTGGGGTTTTGCACGTCGGTTTTGGATGAAGGATTCTGTGTACTGGGAGCCCCTAGCATTAAGGCAGGAGTGGGAGAATTGGCAAACGAGAAGAGCAAGCAAAAACAAGTAAAATAATGATAGAATATTGGATTTGTTTGAAGTACATACAACTTTTATTTAGTTCTTACCGTCAAAAATTGTGATTCTTTCAGCCTTGTTCTCATATGGTGTGTATGATATAGCGACAAGCTCGTCTCTTGGGAAATGCAATGATGGGATATCATAACATGAACAAGCCATCAAGTAACCATAGAGCACTGCCAATGTCGACTCATGCGCAATGATCAAGATATCACCACTCATGCGTTCCATTTCTAATAATAATGGTTCCATTCTGACAGCCAAATCATGATAAGACTCAGCTCTTGGATACCGGTGGTGGTATGGATCTTGGCTGAAGTGCTCAAAATCTTCTGGAAATTTGGCTCGGATCTCTTCAGGTGTCAAATCTGCAGTAACACCGGGATTTAGCTGATTCAAAAGTGTCCGTTCTCTGACCGTGATTTCACGTCTTCTGAAGGGATTTGCACTGGCACTTGTTCTCTTTCTCGTAGCAGTCCACACGACAAAAGAGTCCTCCGCGGATCCATCCCCTGTTGGTGGTTGTCTCACAAGTGCATTCAAGTTGTCGCTAGAGTTGTTGGCAGTGGAATTAGCGGTAGAGTTGAAATGAGAGCTGATTGCTCTTGCCTTCTTTGATTGTTTGGCTCGTTTATCTGAAATGGTTTGGAGCACTGTAGTTGCCAGTGTTTCTGAGTACTCAAGGCCTGCCTCGTTCAACTCATCATCATCCACATACTTATCTAAATCAGACTGGCCACAACGGGCAAAGTAGACACAGCCAGTCTTGACTCTGGAGTTCATCAAGAAAAATACAATCCTGTTAATCAAATACCCGTTATGGCTATTATGCGTAACTAGCCTCTCACCAAAGTTGATGAACTGGACGTAGCTGAGGTCATTCTCATCGTTGTCAGCATTGATGTGTTGAAAGATAGGTTGATTAGCTTGGATTCTCTTCAAATAGTCTGCCTTAGCAAGCTGGGGATCCCAACCATTGTAATCGGGGGAAGATGCTGCATTGTTGACATTTTTAGTCAAGAGTAAGTCGTCCTCGATGATTGACTCAATGAACAACACGCTCATGCCTTTCTTTCCAAACCGGTCCATAATGTCAGCACGGTCCTTCTTCAGGGCATTCAATGCATCATAGACTGCAACCTGACCGTTCTCTTTCTCAAAAAAACTCAACACGTCACTCATACAGTCACTCAAAATCTTCTGTCTCAAGTTGATACCCTCAGACGTCTTCGGTTCTGCGCTGAAATAATCTTGTGGAATGTCATCTTCAAAGTTGGAATATGCTGCTCTTCTATAGTCGGAAACATGGAATGGGTGAGATTTGACCCCTAGCCATCTCAAATAACGTACCAATGACACGGCCAAATGGGTTTTGCCCCTCGCAGGCAACCCAACAAGGGCAATCACAATCTTTCCAGCATGAAACAAACGTCCACTCTCAGTAGAGTACAGCTGGGCAGGAAACACATGATTTGGCGTAAGAATATTATGCACTCCATCAATGTCAATCGGAGCACCTGAAGACATACTGCCTGTTCTGGAGTTCTTCGAGTTGATGGACCACCTTCTTGTGGTGCGAGCAGAGTAGTTCCCCGGGTACTTTGGCGGTTGAATTTCAACATCTTCAGGGTACAGCTGCGGTTCGGAGTTGAGGTGATCTTCGTCGTCTGAGTATACTGCTGAACTCATTCTGATAAAGCTGTGGATGGATGGTATGTTGTTGTTTTCAACTGTTATCAGTGAAAAATTGAGGTCGATCGTATGGGGTATGGTGAGACCGCGAAACTTTTTGATTTAAATTATAAGCAAATCAAGCTACCTACCTACCTTCTACCTTTTTACCGCCGTACTACTCCTTCCTTAATCTAAATTGAGATGCGTCAGGGATAATTTTCCGACAAATATCTATAGCTCTACAGTGTGTTAACCGACATTACTTTTAATGATATATTATGATACAGTCAAACCAAATAACTTATTCGGCCTTACCGCCCTTTCTAGCAATCAAAGCCTTTCTGTCCTTGTCCAAGTGCAACTTGGTGATAACCAACTTAGATGGGTGGACATTGATTTGAACGGAGGCACCGTTGGACTTCTCCTTGGTCAACTTGTCAACCTGAACGGAGAACTTCAATCTGTAAACAGAGGAGATCTTACCTTCTTGGCCCTTCTTGGAACCACGGACAACCAAGACTTGGTCCTCCTTTCTGATTGGGAGGGCCTTGATGCCATACTCGGCTCTCAACTCCTTGGACAATGGAGCAGATAGCAAAACTCTTCTCTCAGAAGATGGAGCAGTGAAGTAAGCCTTTCTGGCCTTAGATCTAGAGCTGGAAACGTCTGTAGGCAATTGTTAGTAAGGATTCAGTATTATTGCTTAGGCTTGGACTATAAGAGCGGGAGGAAATTTTCACAGTAGTTCCAGGTTGGTTATTTGAAGCGGATCAGTATTATTTGGGGTTCGCATATTCTGCCATAGTTTGTCCTTGTTCATAGGTTTCACCTCGTTCTACTCCGTTGTGGAGCTCAAAAAATAAAGTCATGAGTTAACAGCTATGCCATGGTTATACTGGTGCTATAGTCTCTGATCTCATGGGATGTGTCTATATTTTACATGAAACTCATCGTTCAACTGGATAATTCTAATGCTGTCTTGCCATTTTTGGCTCATCCCGTCTGATTGATTGTTCTTGAAAGGTTTGCAAATGTAAACGTAGTGATGTTGTCTCTCTGTTTCCCTAGAATGTATAGTCCTTTGTCCTGTCATTTGTTCGACACGTACCCAAAGATTGCTTAGCCATTTTAACTATGTGTAGATGTGCTACCTTTCCAGTGTGGTGGTTCACGAAGTTCTGAAATTTGTTTTTTTTTCACCAACACAGTCCTGAATTCTGTGACTGACAAAAATTTCCTTTTCGCGAATCTGTTACCAAGGACGTTGTTAGAAAAAAAGAGGAAAACGGAACTAAAGAGAATGGTGTGTGGGTTATTATAGCCCTGGTGATACACGTGCTACTTACTAGGGTAGATACCTAAACAGTTATTAGCACTGCCAGGTTGCAAATTGCTTAAAAAGAACGAGAAGAAAAGATAACTTTAAGTACTCAAAGGGGCTTGACTATCTGATACAAATCAACCCTCTTGTATAAACCACGTGCTACGCCATTCGATCTTTTGGTTGTCTTTATCAATTAAATGCTTCCCACTCAGAGTAGGCACAAACTCTCAGGATCCCCGTGCATACCATTAAAAATGAGCTCTAGTAGTAATTCCACCCTGGAGGAACTTAATAGAACCTATAACAGGGCGAGCACTTGTTCATAATCTCGATAATGTGATTTTAGGTCCATTGAGCATACTCCAAAGTGAAATAAATAGTTCACATCCATCAATTTATTACGAAAACCAAATGCACTCATACCTAGATTCTAAATGTAGCTGATTCAGATCCCCCTTGAAGTTTGTCATTTATGATAGCTGTGCTTTCATGTGGTTGCTGACCTTCTGCCAAAAAATAGCGGTAATCCAGACAATGGGTCAGTGACACAAAAAAGATTCAACATAGCATAGAGCTATTAAATAGGGAGATAAGAACAGCTTAAGAGGGGTGAGCTGTTACCGGGAAGCTAGTTTTCAAGGTACTAACGTTACAGAGTTTTTCAATTTATTTAGATCGTCCTTCAGAACTTGGAATGTAGCCTGTAGGAAAAGAGACTACTTTTTCAAATAGATCCGACTGTAGCCGACGGCTTACACTAGCTTCTTTCTCTTTCTATAATTTCACGATCCAGTATTTGGTGGTAGACTAACTATTCAAGTGCTATATTTCACTCCTACATCTAGGTGAGGAGCATTTAAACAACTGACAAGGTTAGGTTTAGCGTTGACGAAGTCATTTTTTTAGGTGGAGCGAGCCACGCATCTCATTCATTCAAGGTTGTCCTTAGAATGGTAGGGACAACAATGGTAATCTGATCTCTAAAATTTTCTTGGGCATATTATTGAGTATGTCCTTGAGAAACCTGTAAAACCGTGCTCAACTCTAATTTGCAATGGGTAAGAAGGTGATCGACTCACGCATTCCAGCGCTCATCCGTAACGGTGCTCAGGAAAAGAAGCGTTCATTTTTTGTTATTGTTGGTGACAAGGCCAAGAACCAGCTTCCTAACCTTCATTACTTGATGATGTCTGCTGACCTCAAAATGAACAAGTCTGTCTTATGGGCTTACAAGAAAAAGCTTCTGGGCTTCTCCTCAAGTAGACAGAAGAGAGAGAAGAAGATCAAAAAGGATGTTAAGCGAGGTATTCGCGAGGCTAATGAACAAGATCCTTTTGAGGCCTTCATCACTAACCAGCAGATCAGATATGTCTACTACAAGGAGACTGAGAAGATTTTGGGTAACACTTATGGTATGTGTATTCTTCAGGACTTTGAGGCTTTGACCCCGAACTTGCTTGCTAGAACAGTGGAGACTGTTGAAGGTGGCGGAATTGTCGTTCTACTGTTAAAGTCAATGTCATCTCTAAAGCAGTTGTACACGATGTCCATGGATATTCACTCCCGTTACAGAACTGAGGCGCACAACGATGTGGTTGCCCGTTTTAATGAGAGATTCATTTTGTCTCTGGGGTCCAATGAGAATTGCTTGGTTGTTGATGACGAATTGAATGTGCTTCCATTATCTGGAGGAAGAAACACCAAGGCCTTGCCACCAAAAGATGAAGAAGAATTGTCCGCAAAGGAGCAAGAATTACTAGATTTGAAGGAGAGTTTGGCAGATATTCAACCAGCTGGCTCACTTGTAGGGCTTTCAAAAACAGTGAACCAGGCACAGGCAGTGCTGACTTTCATTGACACTATTTCAGAGAAGGCCTTGAGATCAACTGTAACCTTAACTGCAGGTAGGGGGCGTGGAAAGTCAGCTGCTCTCGGTATCTCCATGGCTGCTGCTATTTCTCATGGGTACTCAAACATATTTGTCACTTCTCCATCTCCTGAAAATTTGAAAACGTTATTTGAATTTATCTTCAAGGGGTTTGACGCGTTGGGATACCAAGAACACCTGGACTATGATATTATACAATCTACGAATCCCGACTTTAACAAAGCAATCGTCAGAGTGGACGTTAAGAGAGATCATAGACAGACAATCCAGTACATCTCACCATCTGACTCCCATGTTTTAGGCCAAGCAGAATTGTTGGTAATTGATGAGGCTGCTGCCATTCCATTACCAATTGTCAAAAAACTGATGGGCCCATACTTAGTCTTCATGGCATCCACCATTAACGGTTATGAGGGCACTGGTAGATCTCTATCACTGAAGTTAATTCAACAATTGCGTGAACAATCCAACTCTGCTAACTCAAGAAATGATAACACTGCTGTCGTTTCAAGAGACTCCAAAAATGCTGAACCAGAGGTTATGGGTCGTAACTTGCGTGAAGTTGTCCTTGATGAACCAATTAGATATGCTCCTGGGGACCCTGTTGAGAAGTGGTTGAACAAGCTATTGTGTCTGGATGTGCAGATCTCCAAAAATTCTAAATTTGCTTCTAGAGGTACTCCACACCCTTCTCAATGCAATCTATTCATCGTGAATAGAGATACTTTGTTCTCTTATCACCCTGTGTCTGAGAACTTCTTGGAGAAGATGATGGCTTTGTATGTTGCTTCCCACTACAAAAACTCTCCAAACGATTTGCAACTAATGAGTGATGCTCCGGCACATGAGCTATTTGTCTTGTTACCTCCAATCAGCGAGAAAGATGGAAGAATTCCGGATCCCCTTTGTGTCGTGCAAATTGCACTAGAAGGTGAGATTTCAAAAGAGAGCGTGCGAAACAGTCTGAGCCGTGGACAGAGAGCTGGAGGTGATTTGATTCCGTGGTTGGTTTCCCAGCAATTTCAAGATGAGGAGTTTGCCAGTTTGAGTGGTGCCCGTGTGGTTAGAATTGCTACCAATCCAGATTATGCCAGTATGGGTTATGGATCTAGAGCCCTGGAGTTGATTCGTGATTATTTCGAGGGAAAGTTCACTGACATTTCTGAATCCTCTAAGGTCAGGGATTTTACTGTTAAAAGAGTCAGTGATGAGGATCTAGAGAACACTAACTTGTTGAAAGATGATGTCAAATTAAGAGACGCAAAGACCCTTCCGCCATTGTTGTTGAAGCTTTCTGAAAAGCCACCACATTATCTACACTATCTAGGGGTCTCCTTTGGGTTGACCCCCCAATTGCATAAGTTCTGGAAGAATAACAAGTTTTCTCCAGTATACCTCCGTCAGACTGCCAATGACCTGACTGGCGAGCACACAGCTGTCATGATTAGTTGCCTAGAAGGCAGAGAGACTAAGTGGCTCGAGGAGTTCACCAAAGATTTCCACAAGAGATTCTTGTCTTTGCTGTCTTATGAATTCTCCAAGTTCACTGCTGTTCAATCCTTGAATGTTATCGAAAGCACCATGATCAGCCAGACGATGAAGGTTCCACAGTTGACTAAAAAAGAACTCGATGCCTTATACTCTCCATTTGATCTGAAAAGACTTGAGTCTTATGCCAACAACTTGCTCGACTATCACGTTATTGTCGATCTACTACCGTCCATCTCACTGATCTACTTTAGTGGTAAGATCGAGAATGTCAAGTTGTCCAGCGTCCAAGGTGCAATCCTACTTGCTATTGGTCTTCAGCATAAAAGCATTGATGATATTTCAAGAGAGTTGAATTTGCCAGCTAACCAAACCATTGCAATGTTCTCAAAGATTGTTAGAAAAGTGTCCACTCACTTCAGAGATTTGGTGAACAGATCTGTTGAGGAAACCATGCCTGAACTCAAGGATGAAGCCGTTGCTGAGATGGATGGAGAGGAAATTTCACCAAGATTTGAAGCTATTGAAGGGAGCATTGAAGATGAGTTGAATGAGGAAGGTAAGGTTCAAGTCAAAGAGTTGAAAGAGAAGCAGAGAGAGTTGATTAACTCATTGGACTTGGACAAGTACAACATTGATGAAGATGACGTTGTTCTTGATGAGAAGCAACTATCTAAGGCTGCGAAGAGCGGTCAGGTGGTAGCTTTGAAGAGCAAAAAGAACAAGAGACCAAGTGAGAATGCATCCAACATTTATGATGAGGAGATGAAGGCACTCAACAAAGCTAAAAAGGCTAAGAAGTCAAAGAAATAATTACAAACAAGTATACTACTGTCCTAAACCACATGCATTGCTATTAATCTATAAATTCCTCGTACTACATATCGTGTTCTCTCAAGACTGTCCCCAAAACTCAATCAAGTCCTTGGCCCTAAGCTTCATCTCCCAGCCAGTCGTACTCTCGATGCTGTTTAGTAAGTCCAAAATGATTCGATGCTCATCATCATGTGTTAAAAGTCTCCCTGCAATCCACAGTGTCTGAACAGAGTTGTTCCAACAGCCATGATGATCATTGTGAATACTGATGGAGCATATTTGTTTGGCATGCCATGTTGGTGGTTTGTAGATCTTCGGGTTGATTTTAAATAGACGTGGTTTATTTTCCATCAATAGAATCATTGCCATATGGTACAACTGGTTGCTAGAAATTGCAGGACCATTGTCATAAAGAACTTCAGGAAATGGAGAGGCTTCAAATTCAAGCAACGGTTTCATTACATCCTGTCTATCCTTGTGCCATTGATTCACCTCATTCCACAACAGCTCCCATTCTTTCTCAAAATTTTCAACTTCAGCAGAGATCAAGTTGACCACACGAGAGCACAAAAAGACCATGTAATTTGCAAACATTTCATATGAGTTGTCCTTCCTGAAGAGGGAGCCTGCATCATAAATCGAGACACCATCAGGTAACCATTTGGCGCATTCAATCATTGTACTTTGCTCACCAATGACTGCGCTATTGACATCCATTCTGGCAAAGACCCAGAACAATGCTCGCTCATACTGATCACTGAACCCGTTAATAACAGTGGCCTTGAATAGTGCAGAGCAGCCTTCAAGGTGGTATCTCCATTTCTCAGGTGAAATAGACATCATATCCAGAACACATAGAATAACACAAGCTGATATTGCCCCAATATTTGGTGACTCTTTGACTGATGGAATAAGGTGCTTTAGCGCTTGTTGATAAAGCGCGCTGGACTTGTTGGTGCCATAAGTCCTATCTGTCTTCTCAACCTGTTTTGCACTCAAGGCCAAAATAGCGTATCTCAGGGATGGTGACTTTTTCGCCAATTGAACAGTCTTCAGACCCATCTGTCTGGAAAGGTCAAACATATCCAGCCAGGGTGCGACATTGTACAGATAGTTTTTCAATAAAAACTTCTCCTCACTTTTTGTAAGGAATGATGTACTGTCGTCATTGCTGGCATAAGAAATCACATCGCTGTCACTCATCGAGTGTGAATTAAAGTTGGCTGGGTTTGACTCAAAATTGGTGGCATTCGCAAACATGTAGTCCCTTAGTGTGGATTTGAGGACTTCATCGTTCATTTCAAAATCTCCCACAACCGTGGGGCTCATGATAAACTGGAAGTCATTACTGTTGTGCGTATCTGGATTTGTGCCGGTGAGATTGTTGCCAGTGTTATTTGCCGATGTGGCAGCTCCACCAGAGGAACTTCCTGGAGATATGGAAGAAGAAACGATGGAGTTTTGTCGATGAATAATTTGATGCTGGTTGTAGGATGATGTTCCATCACCATCTCCACCCAACATGACCAAAGTACCTGGGGTCAGACCTGAAACAAGTTCCTTGGGACTAATCCATTCAGGTTGTGAATGCTCAGAGGTACGAAGGGAGTTGCGGTTCAGTGAACTGTCAATGTTTTCCAGGTTCTTCGTGTAGGTTTCAAGAGCCTTCTCATCAACTCGAGGGGTTTCAGTACCCTTCAAAGTGATTCCTTTCCTCGTTGGACGTACATCCTCAGCATCCGTAACGAAGGAGACCGAGGTTGTTGGATCACCCTGTCTATTATGCTTCCGTATAGGTTTATTGGTATTGGGCCATTCACAGGTTTCCTTTCTCAACGTGCAAGCCTTACATATTGGTTTCTCCTCATCGCACTTCTTGTGTTTGCGCCTGCAGTTGAAGCAGCCAGTGCGGACTCTCTTCTTCACAGGCTTTTCATCGCCACCTGTATGGTCAGGTTTAGTAACTTTCCAAGACTCGTATATCTCACTTGTCATGGTCATTGTTTGTAACACCCTTTTATAGGATATTGGGGGTTCTTCAGAATCAGCTGAGGGCAAAACAAACGTTGATCTTATAGTTTTCTGCCAAAGACGTGACTTATGTTCTTTCAGGAAGTGATGAGCTTCGAAAATGTTTACCTTCAACGTGGATTCAAGCGTCAAGACAGTCTTCTCGTTCTTTGGAGTCAAGTCACGTTTTTCTCTTTCGATTTTCCCCGCCACTGGATCGCTTTTGCAGTCCACCACCTCTTACAGTACGGAGCGGAGTTCGGAAAAACTCTCCGCACTTGTACATAGAACGGGAGCACTCTAAAGTGTACCTACTTACTCCAGGGTTCGAACTTCAAACTTGTGTATTAGAAGCTTTGCGAGCTGATTCATCAGATTATTCTGTTATTCTATTGACAGCGGCTTGCTGGGCTTCAGAAATGATTCCCCTGTTGGCGTCCAGCAATAAGGGATCTTTGACTAGCTCAGCAAGAAGAACACCAAGAAATGTATCCCCGGCACCAGTTACGTTTTGAACATCTTTTACAACTTCTGGAGCACTGTAATGCTCAAAAAGAACACCAAAATCCTCACTCCCTTTGGATTTGTAGGAGAATTTTGCACGCTTGTTGACCTTAATTTGGGAAATACGGGAGTGCAATGATAGAAGGTAGACACCGTTAGCGCCGTCCTTTATGATCAAGTTTTTGATATAAGGCAACAGGCTGACACCCCTCTGGAAAACACCCTGGTGCAATATGTGTTTATGCTCTTTAGAAAGTGCAACTTCCAATTTATTTCTGAATTGGCCGTCTACACCCAGCTTGTCTATTACTGGGAACCAAAAACTCAGATCAAACTTGTTCGCAACTTCAAAAGAGTCGTAAATAGCATGGAGCTCAGTCACTGTTGGTGTTGATAGGAATATGGTTGACTGAATTGATGAGAGCTTCTTGGACTTCGGAAGTGAAGTTGGTTCAATAATCAAGCTGAAATCAAGTTCCTCAGAGAGAAGAGATAGTTCACCAACTAGTGCACTGGAGATGTTAAGGTCAGACAAGACAAATTGAGGTTTGGACTTTAAAATCTCTTCTTTGATGTGGTCAGTGGTTGAAAGGTGTTCAATGATCTCCATATCGGCCCCTGCAATGACCAACTCACCGTTGGAATCATGGAACGAAATATACTGACTGGTATTATGTCCTTCTTTCTTCTGAATAGAGCTATTTAATGGCAAAGACTGTGTGATCCTTTCACCAAAAAAATCATTTCCAACAGCTGAGACAAACTTTAGAGACGTGTTTCCAGTCTTGTGTGACTCCATGGCAACATTGTAACCAACACCACCAAATCTCGAGGTAATCTTGGAAGGGTTTGAATCTTTGTGAATTACATTCTCCATCTTGACATAAGAATCAACAGCAACAGATCCAATGACAATAGATTTTACATTATGTTCTAACTCTCTAGTACTTCTTGGAGGCTGGACTTCAGTTATCTCAGATGTGTTTTGAGTTACTGTGGAGTGATCAATGAGCTTATTTAATTCAATGGAGATTTGAGATGCTGCTCTGGCATTATTGAGCACAAATTGAATATTGGTCTTCACACTTGCTCCTTTGGTCTTCTCTGCAATCTTGTTCAACAGGAAAGGAGTGATATCTTTACCCTTAACTCCCTTTGACTTTGCCTCGAGGTTAGCGGCATCGATCACGCCATTAATGAATTTAGATTTCAGAGCAATATTCTGTGGAGGGGGTATGCACAGTAGATAGCCATTCCCAAGAGCCATACTGTTTCCCTTTTCAATGATCTGGGCAGCTTCTTTATATGTTTCGAAATTGTACACAGACTTGACTCCAGAATCACGAATGTAAAACCCTGGTATATTTGTTCCCACAGGACCCAGTGTCCCGACAAAGACACCTTTTGTTTCAAGGTATTCCATAGTTCTCTCAATATCCAAGATTGATTTTGGACCTGCGCATACCACCGCAACGGGCGTTCTGCCCATTTCGTCCAGGTCTGCAGAAATGTCCATCGTATTTTCTCCATCTCTATGCACACCTCCAAGTCCACCAGTGGCAAAGACTTTGATTCCCGCCTTATGAGACAATATCATTGTACCACTGATAGTAGTACCACCATTGAGCTTCTGTGCCATAACATAGGGGATATCTCTTCTCGAGACCTTTTTGACTTGAGTGTCCCTCGCTAACTGCTCAATCTCCGCTTTTGAGAGGCCAACTTTAGGAACGCCATTTATGAAGGCTGTAGTGGCAGGTACACAGCCCATATTTCTGATTTCTTGTTCCACTGTCGTAGCCATTTCAAGATTTTGGGGATACGGAAGCCCATGGGTGATGATGGTAGATTCCAAGGCCACAATGGGTGTGTGTGACTTGAGAGCGGCCCGAACTTCTGGTGAGATTTTCACCGAAAAGAGGCGAAGAAGGAACAGTCGTGATCTTGCTGGAGTGGGTAGAGTTGAAAGCATTCTAGCTTCTTGGTGTTTTGGTTTAAAGGTATTTCGTATATTGTCGCATATTGTTTTTCATCGAGCGAGAGAAAAAACAATATCCAAAGTTTGGGCAACTTACAGGCAAAAGACAGAGGTCCAGAATACCTCTATTATCTAAACACAGGTATTGGAGACTTACAAAGTCTTCTCAATCAATTCAATATTGTACTCTTCTCTCAAGATCTTGATAATTGGATCGTTGATTTCTGGAGAGTATGGAGCAATCAAACCCTTCTTGACTGGAAGTTGACCTCTCAAAACTAACTGAGTGGCAACAGCAGCTGGAGTACCAACCAATTTAGCCATGGAAGAGTATCCAGAACCAGTTGGCGCACCGTAGTCAACCAAAGTGGATGTTCTGACTTCTTCAGTACCATCAGCGTTCTTTATGCCAAACTTGTGTTGCAACAAGACCAAGTCACGCTCACCATCTTCCAACTGCAATAGCTTCTCGAATAGAGCACATAGGGTGTCTAGTGGGTTACCCTTTGGATCAATCTCCTTGTCGGATAGCAAACCGAACCAATTGAAACCGTCAATGAGGACCTTCTTGGCCTCGTCGTCGGCAAAAGTGGTCTTCGACTCAATGGTATTGATTAAGTCCTCCTCAGAAGAGGATGGAGCCTCCAAATATTTAGCCAAGGCATCAGCCCAGGACTTCTTAGATTGGAAAATCTCGTTCTCCTCATCCTTCAATAGACCCAAGTCAACAAGAACCTTGATAAATTCTGGGAAACCCTCAAATCTCAAAGTACCTCTGATAACAGTCTCAGCTTCTGGAATCTTGTACAAATCTCTGAAGGTAGTTGAGTCTCTGTTTGGGTAACACACCAAGTTCTTTTCGGTGAACTCGTTGATCTTATATGGAGCGGTATAAGCCATCAACTCTGGGCCATCAACCTCAACCCTCTCACCGTCCTTGTAAAAAGTGGCAGAGTTTCTCAAGGCCAAAAGGACACCACGGGCAGACCAGGAGAACTTGTAACCCAATGGGTTGTTAGCGTTCTCTGGAGCAACAAGACCACCACAGTAAGAGATGAAGGACTTGATCTCGCCCTTGGCCTTGTGAACCTCATCAATCGTTTTGACGGCATACAAATGGTCCAAACCTGGGTCCAAACCAATCTCGTTGAAAACAAGGATACCGGCCTCGTTGATTTGATCCTCCAGTTCCTTAAGCGCTGGTGAGATGTAGGAAGTAGTGACAACATCCTTCTTGTACTTGATAGCGGACTTGACGACAGTGGCATGGTAAGTGTATGGAATCAAGGAGATGATAAGGTCGTGGTCTTGAACGGCAGCGTCCAATTGCTCCCCCTTGGAGACGTCCAAAGAGATGGCAGCGGCATTTTCGCCAGCAAGAGCTTTGGCCTTCTCCAAGGTTCTGCAGGCAACAGTGACATCAATGTCGTCAGAGGCAGATAGAATATCAACAGTTGGCTTGGCAACAAAACCAGAACCTAGCAGAAGTACTTTCTTAACCATTTTAGCAATTGAATTTGTACAGTTGGGTGTAGTGTAGATGAAGTTGGAGATAGTGAAAAAAAGTATGATTCATACCTTCAATGATTGCGATATCCGAGGGTTGACGGTTCTTACTTAGAATACGCCAAGATGGGAAGTTCCAAGCGGCAGTCCCTCGGTATTGATAAGTGCTGGTCATGTCCCAACCAGACCAGATCTGGCAGGCTAGTGTGAGTGAAGCGACAATTGTTTGGGCGGCATGAATGTGTGGGCGTGTGGGGCTTGTGCCAGTATGGTTTTGATCAGGAAACATAAGAAACAGACGGGAATATAATTTATCTTAGTTGATCTGCTAGTAGTGAAGCTCAAGTTTGACCTCGCGTTTCAGTGCTTGGGTGAGAGCTGCTGGCTCAAATTTAAACCTTCCTTCAAACAACAGTTTATTGGTTACGCATCTTCCCCATAACATACAGTCCATGGTGAATATACCAATGGCAATAGCCACAAGAGCGCGAACCGGGTACCACTATTATAGAGAGACCTTGCCCTTCTGGTATGCTCTTTCCTTTATCTTTGGCTTCTTCGTTATTATGTCCAGGCACTATGAGGTTGCTAGTAAGGGGGATGATAGCGACATCATCAACTTCAATGATGAGTACCGACACGATTCATTTGCAGGTGACCAAAACTCTGTCTCAATCTTGCCCAATGAAGATGAGCTTGACGATTTCCCCTTTACGGAGGAAGCTACCGTTTTGCCAATTGCACCTTACAAAAAAGTTAGAGACAGACTAGATTTCAAGGCCACGTTAGCCATTTACCTTGAGGCAATAAAGGATTTTGTCGAAAACTCAGCATCAGCTCAATCGCTTCAGCCACCTGTTTTTAGCTTTGACTGGCGAGATTTTGTTGACCTGAACATTTTGAAGTCTCTCTTACAGGAGAAGCCAAACTGTTTTAGAATCGGTGCTTTGGGATCCACTACAAGAGTTCCTTGGTCCAACTGTCTTGATGAGCCCAAGAACCTAGGCTTTGTATTCATAAATCCCTCTTTGGAACCGGAGACAGAGTTTAGGTTGTCTATTAGAGGTAAGTCATATTTATACACAGCTGCACCTCTTCCGAAGAAGCTAGTGTTTCTGGCTGGTGAACTGGCATTCGTCACCAAAGTTAACAAAAAGTCTGATCTCCTTCACAATCAGATGATTAATAACTATATTCAACGGAAAATTGATGCTCATCCAAACTTAAAAAAGGACCAAATAGTGAAGGCACCTATTAATCCAAATTACGAAGTTAATGAGATATCCCGTATCTTGGACAGAAGCCTTATCAACTTTGATGTAGGTAAGTCTTCGGAGGTCAACGTTGAACACAGCTCTTTCAAATCCCCCGGTGACAAAACAAGGGCTGAACTTGCAAATAATGCCAGACACTTCGACGATAGACACTTTAGGAACGTGTTGCTCAAGTCAAAGGATGGGAAGTGGGCGTCTGAGGAATACTACGACTGGAGGTTTTTCAATAAGAAGCTCAACAACTTCAACAAACGCAAGGCCCTGCATGCCGTTGTTGTAAACTTTCTACAACTTTGTACCAACATTGGTATCACTACATGGATTGCTTCTGAGTCCATCACTTCTGCAAATATCAATGGTCTCATAGGCCCATGGGAAGACACTGTTCAGTTTGAGCTACCAGCTGCTGACCTGACCCGTCTAGCAAAGTCATTTAACAACTCATTGATTATCTCTGACCCAAGAAACGACACCGGTAGTTACCTGGTTGATATTTCACCATGGTATCTTGAACGTGCACGTTATAACAACGGAGGAGCGTCACCAGATAGCGCAGATGGTCGAGTTATTGACACAAAAACTGGTGCATACATTGAGCTGAGCGGGGTTGTGCAGGCACCAAGTGTTCCACCAGATGTTGTGGAGAAAAGCAATGACAACGACCTCTCAAACTACGTTGATACCGGTAAGGGCAATTTTTGGTACTTACCTGATCTATTACCTTTAAATAGAACCATATACGAGGGAAAGATCACTAATCTTCCAAGGACCATTCCACCAGAGTATATGTCGCCACCAGAGAATTACATCTACAGAGATCACCTGAGATTGTTCATTGAGGACACAAAGTGCTCCTATGTCCCTGAAGAGGAGAAAGTAATGCCTGACTTGACTTACATCGGTTGCTGTCACGATAATATGATCTGGAAGGAGTACAACTCCACTAAGTTTGCAACTAAGAGGTTCAAGGAAGTTAAGGGCATGCCTGTTAATGCCTTGGATGAGGTACCTATGGTATTTGCCTAGTGCTGTGTAACGAATGTGGCTAGGAGCCAGTCGTAACTTGCATTAGACAGCTAGACCTCTCCCATTATGAGCCCAGCTGTAGGCTCGTAGTGCTTCTTTCCGCTTTCTAACATTATGCTGGAACTCATCGATATAATCTGTGAGAAAGATCATCTTTTCACAATCCTTGATGCTTGTAGTCAATTGGTTTCTCACAGTTTTCAAAAACTCACCTGGAAATCCACTAATAACACCCTCCATGACTCTTACCAGAACGTTCACATAGTATTTATACTTGTTGAGCTTGGAAATATTGGAATTGTCTGCTCTGTTGATGTCTGTCAAAGTGGAGAGCAGGGAGACACCAGAAACGAAGAGAAAAAAGCTAAAAAAGAATGAACAACAAGACAAACTCGAGTCCAGCTTTAGAATATCTTCCAATGTTTCAATGCATTGTGCCAAACGCTGGAACTGCAATTTGGAAACCCCATACTCAAAATTCCCCAGAGTCTCAGGATCACTGTCAAACTGGGTGATGAAAATTAAAACCTGATTGATGTACTTTGCATAAAGCATGTCAATGATTGCATTCCTAGAACTGAGTGAATTGAGAGTCAGAGAAGATTGGAAAGCAGTAATACTTTGTAGATTGAGAAGCTGTAGCTCGTTCAGCTGCTCTCTCAACCGGATCTTCAGGGTGACATCTGAACATCTTCTATTTTGGACAAACCGGCCCATTAAAGAACAGATATTCAAGCTCCAACCAAACATACCATCTCGCACATATTCGAAGTTGAAAGCCTTGACTCTAGATGGGTCCATGTATGGGAGAGGAATAGTCTCAGTTGTCTGAGTCCATGTTGTTTCATTGCAAGGGAGAAAGAATTCCTCGGACTCCTTGTCAGTTATAGCAATTGGCAGGTTGAAGCACAACGAAGTAAGTCTATCCAAGATAAATAAACCCCACCAGCCTCTGATCTTCTCCTCTATGAAATCATTTGAGTCTGAAGGCTGAATCTCATTGAGATGTAACAATTTGGCGACATCATAGGCCAAGTGCCACCAGTAAACAGAGTCACTGACGTAAGAGAGCCATGGCATAAGAAAACCTAAATGAACTGCACACAAGAAGTCATCAAATGTGAACTTAGATCGTGTAGAAGGAAATTGCTCTTGGATCATTTTGTATAGGTGCTGACAGGCAAAGTCTCTATTTGAGCCAGCAAAGAATCTATGATCAATCTGTGTAGCTGAGCACAGGAGAATGCAAAGAAGGAGGTTTGACTGCGTGGGTCTTGCGCTTTCCAACATTGGTGCCTTTCTCAAAATAGAAAACAATTTTGAGGCCGGTTGAAGAATAGAGTCAAAGTAGTACTGATATAGTTCGTCAGCAACATCGAATGGCATCCCTATTTTCATGAGATCATCACTTGCATTGAGAAGGATCGGAAATCGAGTTATACCCAATTGGAAGTCTGGTGGGACACTTTGCAGATGTCGGTTGGAGGGCACCACACCTGATTTAGAGATTGGGTAATCATTGATAAGAGTGTGTGATATCTTTGTCACCTCTGGTTTCTTACTGGCAATAAAGAAACGAACGTCTGGAGGTGGTGTCTCCTTGGATTTCCTTTTCCTGATCTGTTTGGGGTACTTTTCAGAGGCCCTTCCTCTTCTCTTTTCCTCTCTGAGATAGGTGCATTCTATTTTGACATGATAGCAGTGGCCACATGGGATGTTCCCATCACATTTTGTACGTTTGATGTTGCAAGAGTCACAGGCTTTTCTGATTCTTTTCTTACCTGGTGGTTGCCCTGTCGTATTCATAGGCAAATCTTGACTTATGACAAGATTATCAGACATGAAGGAATAAAAAAACACAGGAACTGAAACAAAAGACAAGGGGCCGTCAAGGTCTTGAGACACTGACAATTTTTCGTTGCTAGTGTTGTTTTGTTATGATGGAAGGGTCCTGCCTGACCCGCGGATATTTAGTAATATTTTATTTACCCGGCACAACTACAATCTCCTTCAGTTGAGCGATCAGCACTGTTTTTAGCTATGTTCTTGAACCCACAGGTCTCGTTGCAACTTAAACCAATCTGGAAGATCCCACTCATGTGGTAGCTTGACTTTGATAGGCTCCACTGCTTGAAATTCTGCTTCGGGTTCATAAAAATATACCTCGCCAGTCTTGGATAAACTGTACAAGTCAATTAAAGACTGACTCTGGGGTTCTTTGTTCTTTTGCTTCCGTTTCTCTGCCATTTTTAACAGAGTCTTTGGCACCTGTGGTGAGGCTGATAACAGGTTTTCCTCTTCGTTTTCATCAAATTCTTCTGTGAACGTGGCTGCATCTTCAGATATTCGTCTGTCATAGTCGACATCCACAGATTTCCGGCGTGATATCCCAGTTTCTTCAACAAAGTGCGGCTTCATTCGTATGGTAGCAAGTTCTAGGAATGTTTCAGCAAAGTAGTTGGCGTTCTTCCCGCTGTATAGTCTGTACTCTGAGATGATGCTGGAATTGTTCCACTTGCAAATCTTTCTCACCAGTCCAATGATAACATTGGTCTTATCAATTATCAGAACGTTGTAGTTCTGTTTATCAAGAAGCATCTGTATCACTTCCTGAATAATATTTCGTGGGAACACCATCCAATCACTGTTGGGTTCAGAACCAATTTCCGTGTTGACGTTGTCAAATTTGAGTGATGAAATGTTGTTGTACTTTATGAAATTTTGAAACTTCTTCATCATCGATGTCTCATTGTTAAGTATGATGACCTTCTGTAATTGTAGCGTCTCTAAGAAGGTAAAATTGATAGGATCAAGCTTTGAGCATCTGTCTATGGGAAAGAAAGTTAGTCAACGGGTCACAGGATAATGATCCGATGTTAGCATACATATTCCCTTTTCAACAAGACCAAAGTTATCTGGCGGTAGAAGCATTATCAATGGTGAGGTGTATGCTATGGTGAAGCAACCTTGAATAAGATAACATTGTTGAGTCCACTGGCATATATCTTTCACCAGTTTATAAGGGTTACCCGGTCATAAACACATTGATGCTTGTAAACCCATACACCTTGATCAGTTTAGTTAGAGTGGCAAAAAAACGGCCAAAAACACAAAACATCAACAGGTTCCAAAGTCAAATCAAAACAAAACAGACACTTGTGAACAAGTGCTCCAGCCAATTGATTAGCTACGAGGAGCATATCTGTTTGTGTTTTGCGCTTCGATTTTTACCAACACAATTAGTTCGGTTGCGCAGCTCCGTGTCAATAGCCCAAGCAAGGGCCCACCAACGCTCCCACACAACAACAGCAGCAACAGCATCAGTGCCAGTACCGAGTACAAGAAAATCGTTCTTTTGCAACTTGCTGTGCTTTCCACTTCCATAAACTCTAAAAACTTTGACTTCTCCTACGCGAAGATCAAGCATATCTGTCACTCCCAAGACTCTGACATTTACGTGAAGTACTTGAGAAGATTGATTCTCACCAACTCAAGTCTCATCTCAACTAACGTTATTAACAACGAAGTTGTTGAAAAACTTATTGAAACAGAACTACAGTCACTACCAAAGAACGCGAACGGTGGCTCAATTTTGAAATCTGTTCTATTCCAGTTTGATTCCGATCTATTGAAATTTTTCACCTTAGATCAACTTTTTGAACACTACAATCTAAACCCATTCGATAGAGTCCACCTATCACTTGCATTGGATTTAGAGCCTACACAGTCAAACCACTTTCAACAGGCTAGAGACGTTTTTGACAAGTTTTTCAACACTGCGATCTCAAGTATAAATACTCGTTCTGTTGACCTCGAGAGCGTTACTGATTTTTTAAATTTAGTCAGCTCTTCGCAAATTCCTAGCATCCTTCAGGCTGTTATCACTAGTGCCACAGTCTTTGATCTAATTTCACAGGCTGCACCTGAGCGTATTACTGAAGAGAATCTGGACATATTATACAAACTGTTGTCAAAGATGAAATTCGATGAATTCCTAAAAGGCCTAGGCCCAGAGAACATTCTTCCTGAGAGGCTACTTAGTGAGCTGCTTTCAGTTCAAGTCCAAGATGATTTGGATGAAGCACTAGCACTGTTGTTCGCTGAACTGCTAACACCCGGTTCCCAAGATTTAGTAGGTACTGGACAAATTACAGAGTTCACCCCTTCCTCTATTGTGGAAGCTTCCGCAAGAGGTTCACAGTTTGGGTCGATTATTCGTAAGCTTCCAAAGCACCCAGACTGGATTAGGATGTTCACGAAGGTTAATGAGAAGTTACCTACACCAACCATTACGCAAGCATCATTGTCACAACTACTTTCTGCATCTGACGATCAAACTATTGATCTATTCTTGGAGTTTGATTGGAGCCTGAACTTCAAGATACAACTGTTTATTGCTTTGAGACAGTTGAACCCCAGATATGGTGCTTTTGATCTTTTGAGAACCAATTACTTGAAGCCTATTATTCAGGACCCTGACTTTTCCAATGTCAAGAGCTCTATTTTGTATTACGCCAATGTCACCAGATTGGAGCTGAACTGCATCTCTCACTCGTCTTCCATCGAGAACTTGGAGTTTAAGAAGTTTTTGCATCAGGTTTTTGAAGATGACATCAGAAATGCTCCTGAGTTGATTGCATTGGGATGTGTACAATACACTCCACAATCAAAAACTGTGGATGATCTTTTGGAAAACTTGATAGTTCATCTTCTTGATGAGTCTTCAGGGTATTATACTTTAGTATTAAAACATTTGAAAGACAAGAATCTGTTATTCAACATTGTTTCGAAGTTGGTTTCAACGAAGGGAACGCTCCACTCAAACACCCTCGTATACCTTGAGCAGAACAATCTGGTTGATGAGTACCTGAAGAGTGTTGATTTTGATTCTGGTTTGTTGTTGGCCGTTCAGGCAGTGAAGATTGGATGGAATGGACTGGAGAAGTTTCTATCCCAACATAAGGCTATTGACAAGACTTTGGAGTTCTTGTCATTCCAAAGTGATGTTAACAGCGAAGGTAAAGCTGAGAACAACAGAAATACATCTTTGAAGGCTGTTTACATTTTGTTAGAGTTTGTGAAGAGCCAGAAGTTGACAGAGACACAATTTGCAGAACTTCAAACTGTACAAACGCAGACTTTACAGGCGTTCCCACGTTTGATCAACTTTGGTTGTGGCCATGACGAGGCAATTTTAAGTAATTGCGAATCCAGTTCATTTCCATACGATGTGGAACAACAAATGAAGGTATTTTACCAGAAGATGTACAACCAAGAGATTGACATCAAGAATGTCGTGGATATGCTTCAAAAGCTAAAAGACTCGGACGTTCCAAGAGATCAAGATGTGTTTTCCTGCATGATTCATTCTTTATTGGATGAATATAGATTCTTCCCTGAGTACCCACTTAATGCATTGGCTATCACCTCTGTTTTGTTCGGGTCAATGGTGCTGTTCCAGTTAATCAGTGGTTCTGCTCTAACAATTGCATTGAGATACATTTTGGATTCTTGCAATGAACCTCCGGATTCGAACATGTTCAAGTTCGCCGTGCAAGCGCTGTATGCTTTTAGACAGAGATTGCACGAATTCCCTAACTACTGTGCTGCGTTGACTGAGATTGAATCGTTGAAGTCTCAACCTCAGATTTATCAAATCATTCTTGATGCAGTGAACAATAAATCAGGTGTCACTAGTGGTGATATCGCATTGAATCAAGCCCAACTGCAACAACAACTGCAATCAGTGGAGGCATCTTCCCAAAGAACAAATGTGTTGAAGGCCATCAACCCAAATATTGTCTTAATGAATGATGTTGCTCAAGAGCAACCCAAACCAGAAGTCTCAAAGAAGATATCTTTCTTGTTCAACAATCTTTCTGCAGACAATATTGACCCAAAGATCAAAGAGATCAAGTCTTTGGTTACTCCTTCAATTTACCAGTGGTTTGCTCGGTTTGTGGTTTCACAGAGAGTGAAACAGGAGCTGAACAACCACAAGTTGTATGGTCCATTGGTGCTATCTATTGGGGATGAGCTTTTGATTGATCATGTTGTCAGTGTTACTGTTGAGGAAGTTGATGAGCTACTTAATGGCACCGAAGAGTCTCCATCACAGCGAAACTTTTTGAAGAACTTGAGCTCTTGGTTAGGTATGATGACCGTAGCGAGAGACAGACCTTTGAAGCACATCAGTGTTGCCTTAAAGGAATTGTTGGTTGAAGCCTATGACAAGAGCAAGTTGAATTTGGTGATTCCCTTTGTTGCTAGGATTATTGAGAAAACTGGCAAATCGGAAGTTTTTAGCTATCCAAGTCCTTGGACGCAGGGAATTTTGCAAGTTTTGATTGAACTATATCATTTTGCTGACTTGAAGTTGAACTTCAAGTTTGAAGTTGAATTACTTTTGGATAACTTAAAGTTGAAGATGTCAGATATTGAACCATCGGAAATCATTAGAAAACATGACGCTCGTGAGTTGGATATGTCCCTCGAAGCTGCGTTGTCTAACTTGAAGTTAGAGACTAAATCTGCAGCAATTTACCCTGTCCAACAACTCGGTTTATCCCCTGAGCAATTCGGTTTAATAAATCAATTCCAGCAAAGGCAACTTCAACAACAGCGTGTCAGTACACCACTGCAGCAACAACCACTTCTTCCACAACAGGTTCGCGCCCAGCAGACAGGTACGCAGCAACCTCCTCAAATCCTTAATCAATTATCTGACTCGACTTTCAGAAACTTGAGGGGGTCAACCGCTTTCGTCACCAATGAAAGTTTGAGACAAATTTTCATAAGTGCTTTAGCAGCGGCAGTTCGTGATATCTTACCTCCGGCAGTTGAGCGTGCAGTTAGTATTGCTGTGACCACCGCAAGAGCTTTGGTTCTCAAGGATTTTGCCACAGAAGCAGACGAGAACAAGTTGCATTTGGCAGCTATGAATCTAGTACATCAGTTATCAGATAGTCTGGCATTGGCAACATGTCGCGATCCATTGAAAGAGAGTATCCAAAGCCATGTCCACAGTTTTGCACCACAGCTAAGTACTGTTGATAACTCCCCGTTAGAGCAGTTGCCAGTGGCAATTAATGACAACATTGATTTGGCATGCTCGGTTATTGAAAAAGCCGCAAGGGAAAAAGCAGAGCAAGAGATGCAGGAGTTGATGAATACTGCTTATGGGCTGCGTCGTTTACATAAGGAGAGAAGATCTGACCAACCATTCTTCTCGCCAAACTTATCGAGATACTCCATGAACCTACCCGACCCGTTAGGTTTAAAACCAACTGGTGTGACACAGCAGCAGTACCAAGTGTATGAGAACTTTGGCAAACATCCTGCTACATCACCGATCCAAGTCAATCCAGGTGTGCAGCAAGACGGACAAGTTGGAATCAATATGCCAACACAATCAATGCTGAACGTTAATCACAGCCAACAGCTTCACCAACACCAACCACAGCTTCTTAGACCTAGTCAGCCTCCTGTTGTCAATCAAGTTTTCAATAATCAGCAACAACAGCAGCAGCAAATGTCCTTCGAACAGACATTGATTTTGTCCCAGAACCTTATTGATAGCCTGGCAAGACTGATTGCTGAAAGTGATACAAATAGCCTAGTTGATCTTGCGCCAGAGTCTCCAATTAGACAGTTCATTGGTCAGATTGTTGCACTCACATCAAGAAACATTCTGAAGGATCAATTGATTTTAAAGATCACTCAGTTTATTGTGAATGCCCTTTTTGGATCTGGTGATTCCAGCCTGTCGATTGAGATTTTTGTTTTGTTACTAGACCGAATCTGTGCTGACTCTCCTAACACAAAAAAGGATGTGGTATGGTGGTTGCTGAATAGTTCTGAGAAGCGCAAATTTGATGAGCAGATTTTGCTTCCACTTTTCAAAGCTAAACTCATTCAGCCTTACGAGTTTGACTTGCCGCTATCTAAACATATCTCTGAGGAAGAGCCTGAAACAATATTATTGGCAATGTCTATAATTGATCGTTGCTTGAACTCAAAGGACTTTGTCACATACCAAGCTGATTTTATCTCAACCATCGAAGTTCTGGAGAGTATCAAGAATAGTCAGCCTATTTCCATCTTTTTATCAGAGCTGAGCGAGTTGAAGCCCTGTTGTTTGTTTGGGGATGAAACTGAGCCAATTGCTACAGTTGATAAGTACGCCTATGTTTTCGCTGAATGGATCCGTCTGCTCCAACATCAGCCAACAAAGTCAAGATTGCATCGTCTGTTTGTTAAACAGTTGATTGGCACTGAAATCTTGACAAATGGAGTGACATTTACGTTATTCTTCAGAAGTGCAGTTGAGCTGTCCGTCACGTACTTCAAGGAGGCTCAAAATATCAATGAAGGGTTTGTTGCTACTGATGCACTGTCAAAATTGATCGTTGTTTTATTGGAGAATAATGATGATGTACTCGAAGAAAAGACAAACTATTTCAAGTTGATTTTGTCGATTGTGTCTCTGGTATTTGCCAATGACCACAATGTGTCTCAAGACAAGTTTAACGAAAGACCTTACTTCAGAATTTTCTCCACTTTACTTGGCGAATGGAACGATCTCAAACATTCCGATGACGAGGAATTCAATGCACAGTTTTACTTGACGCTTGCTGACTTTTTCAACTCTTACCAACCCTTCGCTTTCCCTGGTTTTACATTTGCTTGGGTAAGTTTGATTTCTCATCGTTTGTTTCTTCCAAATATCATCGAGCTGGACCATCCGAAAGCAAGGAGCAAATTTGTACTGTTATTGTTAAATCTCTTGAGATTTCAGTCAAAACATATCAAGGGAAAACAGATCCCAGAAGTTATTTTGACACTTTACAAAGGCACGTTGCGCATATTCCTTTTATTACTTCACGACTATCCTGAGATATTGATTGAGAACCACCATCAGTTGTGCTGCGAAGCACCCGCATGCTATGTGCAATTGAGGAACGTTGTTTTGTCTGCTTTTCCAAGATCTGTTTCCATGCCAGATCCATTTAGCCAAGGTCTGAAGGTTGACAGACTGCCTGAAATGTCAGAGTCACCTGTTATTGCATACCCGCCCCAAAATGATTTGAAGGCATTGAAGAAATCGATTGATAGCTATCTCCGAATTCCATCGCCACTGCTCCAGAAGACTATCATGAATGGCTTGAAACAGTCTCCTTCGGATGAAGCAGGCATTGGCTATTCCAAATCTAACTTCAACATAAAACTTATAGATGCGCTTGTTCTTTACGTTGGTTCTCAGTCTGTTGATGAGAGACCAGTTAATAGTGGCCAAGCTTTCAATCCCAAATCGACTCACTTTGCTCTGTTATCTGGGTTGATGCAAGATGGTTCTATCGAGTTTCAGTATCACTTGATTGAAGGAATTTGCAACCAGTTGAGATATCCAAATGCTCATACGTATTGGTTTAGTTATGTCGTTCTTCACTTCTTCAACGCACAGTCACTCTGGAATGGAAAGAAGCTGCAAGTTCAGCAGATTATTACTAGAGTACTTTTGGAGAGAATTGTTTGTAATAGACCACACCCATGGGGCTTATTGATTACATTCGCCGAGTTGTTGAAGAATGCCGAATTTGCATTCTTTGAGCAGTCCTTCATCAAGTCTTCACCGGAGATTGAGAGAATCTTTGAAGCACTGCTGCGCCACATTAGCCCAAGTAGTAAATCCCAATCACAGGTTAGCTCAGCAGGTACTGGATCTGAAACTGTTGCTGCTGGTGCATCCTGGTAATGACACCTTGTATAATATTATAAAGAGTAACGTTAAACATCCATTAGTTATATGATTTTTTGATATTAGGCTGACATGATAGGGGACTATATCCCAGCTCTTCTTGGTGGGTGGTCTTTTTGAAAAAGTGTTACAAAAATAAAAACCCACGTGAACCGAGTATTACCAACGTATTCTCAAACATCATGTTCTCCTTCTTGCGCAAGAGACGTAACTCCGAGGAGAGTGATATCAGTGGTATCGTGGATCAGCCACGTGTCAAATCAAGAAAACCTCCAAGTGCGTAATTTCAGTTGTTTTTTGTACCATGTATTTAGCATTCGACTAACAACAGACAGACACTGCATTCAGACAGCAAAGGTTGAAATCATGGCAGCCTATCCTTTCCCCAAAGTCAGTGCTTCCTCTCCTACTTCTTGTGGCCGCAATATTCACACCTCTGGGAATTGCGTTGATATTTACTACTCTCAATGTGCAACAGTTGGTTGTTGTCTATGATTCATGCGCCAATGAGGCCACTACCACAGGCTTTACCGAGATCCCATCTCATCTTGTATCTGACCACTTCAAGACCAGCAATAAGACCAGCTTTCCAAGCTGGAAACTTGTAGAGAGTAATGGTCAACAGACATGCCAGATCAAGTTTGAGGTGCCTAACAACATCTCATCAAATGTGTTCATGTACTACAGGTTGACCAACTTCTTTCAGAACCACAGAGAGTACGTTGACTCTTTTGATTTCAAGCAGATACAGGGCCATGCAGTTGGGGCTGATGATATCTCCAGTGATTGTGGTCCATTGAAATCTATTGACGGCAAGCCAATCTATCCTTGTGGGTTGATTTCGAACTCATTATTTAACGACACCTTCAGTGATCCATATAGTTCCAGTAACAGTGATGTGAAATATTTTATGACTACAGATGGTATTGCCTGGAAGGCTGATCAATACCGTTTCAAAAAGACTGAATACAAACCCGATGAAATTGTACCGCCACCGAATTGGGCTGTGGCTTTCCCTGACGGCTATACTCAGGAGAATATACCTGACCTACATGACTGGGAGGAACTACAAGTGTGGATGAGAACTGCAGGACTACCGAACTTCATGAAGTTGGCAAAGAAAAATGAAGACAGGGTATTTGTCAAGGGTGAGTATATTATTGATGTGGGCTTGAATTACCCTGTGACAATGTTTGGGGGTACTAAAGCTATTGTGTTGTCAACTTCATCAGTCATTGGTGGCCGTAACTTGAGTTTGGGTATTGCTTACTTGGTTGTGGCGTCCTTGGCTGTTCTATTCGGTGTTGTGTTCCTGGCGAAGTATGTCATCAAGCCGCGTAAGTTGGGAGATCACTCATATCTCAACTTCAACCAAGACAGAGTTGAGGAGCTCCCAGAACCTTTACCACCAACGAGGGCAGTCAGAGAAATCTTGTGAAGTTAATTTTTGTTTGCTTTGAGATTTATGTAGATGTGTAAATGCGAATACTGACAAGTATCTACAGGCGACTAGCAACTTCTAACGTCTTATCTTCATGTGTCTATGAAGATAGGGCAGTTGGAATTCTAGGACTAAGCTGATGAGCAATAAATAAATAGCATAGCAATGACAAAGAACGTAGCAAAATGGGCTGTGAACATAACAGCAAAAAGGGGTAGAAATAAATGCGAAAATCATAATATGTAGCATGGGGAAACAGTTTCTCCTTTTGGTAGAAGCAAATTAATTAAGCGGTTCATCAGTCTCTTCTATGAGTTCTCAAATGTTGAGCTAGATTATCACTTCTGGAGAACTTCTTATCGCAAAACCGACAAGGAAAGGGTCTGATGTTAGAGTGGACAGACCTAAAGTGACGCTTGAGATGCTCCTGGCGTCTGAAGGCCTTTGGGCAGCCCTCGCACTTGAATGGTTTCTCCTCTTCATCTTCATCCCATTCTTCTTCAAACTCCTGGGCATTGTTGAGCTGCGGAGTGGCACTTTTGCTTGGTGGTGCAGATTTGGAGGATGTTGTAGCTGGAGCACCGAAAGCCGGTCTGAAGGCCAAAGAGGACTCCGACTTCCTTCTCTTGTTGAGCGGAGCCCTGATAGTTGATACCGTGCCAATCTCACTGATTGAGTTGCGTTTCAAGTGTTGTTGCCTTTGAAGCAGCGCCCGTTGTTCTGCTTCTTTATCCCGCTGTTGTTGTTGCAGCTCCAGCTCTCTACGTTGGTGCAATTGAAGCCTCTCATTCTCCTCGAGCCACTTACGGATCACTTCTTGAAGCTCATCACTAATAGCCCAACTCATACGGGCATGCTCCTGGGGCTTTTGAAATGGATAGTGATAGCTGTGGGTTTGATCTTCGTGGTCATACACCGATGATGGAGAGGAGGAGGAGTCCATTGGTAAAGTCGTAGTGCTCGAAGCTGAGGATGACGAGCGCAGTTCACGAGGGTTGATGGTATTGACTGGTGGAGGAGACGGTGGGATGATTGGAGGGGTGTTCCGAGCCATAATGGACTTCTCTTGTTGGGTGAGGAGCAGGTGATACATGCTGGATCCGGGCCCGGTGGTTGAGATGGAGTGTATTGGGTCCAAGGGTCTCTGTTCGAGGTCATCATTGAGCGAAATACCGTCCAGGAAGTGAGACAGGTCTGTCATTGGCAAAAAAGATGAATAGATAGAGCAGTAAGCGATGACGAGTAGATAGTAAGTAGTGTTGCAGATTTGAATGAGCATTCGAAATCTCGATAACGTCAAAGTGGGTCAATTATTAGGTCAGACTTTACTAAGCTGTGGCTGCTACATGCTATTGTTAAAACAATTGTGAGATCACGGCATCTGGGAAGTTGGTCAATTCAGTGTCAGTAACTCCAAGTTCATTCACATTGATCACAGTAGTAGCGTGATGGGCACCGTACTAGCCTCCCCTTTTGCTCTACATGTTGGGGACTGTTCAACGAGCTTATCTTTTGTCAAATACGCAGCCCCACAAGCAGTCATCCAGATCGGGACAGGCCGGGTAACTACTGATTTCTGATCTCTGACTTGACAGCTGACATAACATCTTACCTAACATTCTCAAATTTGTGGTGCTTTTTTGAATAACTTGACTGATCAAAACATGAAAGCATCAGAGACCGAACAAATAAACAAACAAAGAGCGAAAATATAAAATGGCTGCTAAACGTCGCAGAGAGAACGTCGATGATGAAGAAGATAAGTTTGATGACTCACATTTTAGTGATCAGGAATCTCACCACTCAGATGATGATCTTGGTGACGTTGATGAGGAATTGGAAGATCTTCAGGATCATGGAGATAATGAAGCTGGTGAGGAAGAAGAGGACGAAGGAAATACCACAGCTGAACCCACAGCTGCGACTGATGCTGCCCCATTCAAAGAGGAGAAAGTTGTTTCAAAGCCAAAGGGAAGAAGAGGTCGTAAACCACTACTGGTTCTGCCTTCAGTCATCACAGATACAGGAAAGTCCTACGAGATTGTCGACGACGAGTATAACCTGACAGAGGATGAGGAAGGCGAAGCCAAAATCAAAAAGAATGGTGAGCTTCTAGGAGGCAGAGAGTATAAGGTGCGTACCTTTACATTGAAGGGAAAGGGCGATAAATTATGGATGTTGAGCACAGAACCTGCCCGCTGTGTTGGTTTCAGGGATTCGTATCTTTTATTTCAAAGACACAGACTTTTGCATAAGTATGTTGTTGACCAAGATGAGAAGTTTGATCTGATTGATAGAGATATCATCCCCCATTCGTACAAGGGTCGTACAATTGGATTGGTCACCGCCAGATCGATTTTTAGAGAGTTTGGTGCGAAGGTTATTGTTGGTGGAAGATATGTGAAGGATGACTATTACCCACAGAGAGTCAAGGCCCTTGGTCACATTAAGGAGGGTGAACTGGCGGAGCCTGAACCACCAGCTGGTGGACCTGCACAGTATGTTGCATGGAATGGTGCAGCTTCGACGGCATATGCCCCGGCATCTTATTCACAGCCAATGGAGGCCGCTGAGCTGAAGAGTATGAAACTTCTCAGGGGTGCGACTCACTTGAGCGAAGAAAACTGGATGTTCAAACACACTGAAGCCTCTGCGACGTACAATTCAACACTTTCACAGAAAAGAAATTCTTTGCTACTTAGAGGTTTGAAAGATTCTTACACTGGACAAGTATTTATCCCTGGTGGCACTCAGCCAACGAAGGTGAAGTTTGCCAAAATAAACGATGGTGAGAAGAAGAAAGTTGTCTATGAGATGAGAATGGAAGGTAGTCTAGTGAGGAAAACTGGATTAAGTTCTGTCACACTGGATATTTTCAGGGATTGCGTGGATGAGGCTACAAAAACTGCAATTTTGAATCAACAAGAGGCAGAAAAAAAGTTCTAACAATGCTATTGTGACTTTATTGTTTGTGTAACCCAATACATTGTAGAGCTAGTAGAGTGGTTCTGCGCTAGCCTCATTGTGACTCAGATAGAGTGTATTGAGGAGCCATGCTCAATATCGGATATCTCATATCTGAGACCTGATTACCTAATAAACGACTAAGCAATTTTATGTTTTCAGTTTTGTTGAATTCAACCATTACAAGCAGACTCTTAGTGTTGTTATTAACCCCATAACGAGTAGATCGATAGGTGAGTATCATATATTATTAGTTGAAGTTTATGTATGGTGCGCCGTAACCTTTTAGACAGCTGTTTGAATGGAACCTTGAAGGACTGTCACTGTGAATTTACGATGGACATTTTGCCCCCCGCCACCCGACACACCGACGCAAGTTTGAACCCAATACTAACAGCGGCTATAAAAGGAAATGCTCGTTTCTCGAATGATCCCAACTTCACGGGCTGGAATCTCATTAGTGAGAGGCTCCACATTTACAAGGCCTATTCTACCACTGCTAGGTAGTCGTGCCTTCCATGTCTACCAGTCCCTAAAATTCATCAATAAGGAGGGAGACCTTATGACAGATGAGTTCCAAAAGGTTATCGACGAGGCCAAGGCCAAGAATGCGAAAATTGACAAGCAGGTATTGGAGACAGAGAGAGACACTTACATGCAAGTGATTTTTAGCTCCAAGCTGAAGAAGAAGGAGATTGAAGATTCTATGCTCGACTTGATTGATAATGGTGTTCGACCATCAGTGTTTTTGGAGAAGTATCTTAAAGTGTTTGAAAATGTTAAGTATCATGATGGATCCAAACCAGAGACTATTGCTGAGAAAAAGGCGCTATTAGAGGAGTTACTGAGCTTCGTCGAGTTCGAAGAAAGCATCACAGCCAAGGTTTCTGATAAGTACAAGGAAAACAAGGATACCACTGAGTCTAGCGAACAACCAACCAAAGAGGATAAAGAAAATACTAGCAAAAGATTTACGAAGGATTTCTCTGATCCCAACATGAAGATTTATCAACTCAAGGTGCAGCCATTCGAAGTTCTCCTGTTCATTGTTTCGGTGATTTACGTTTCATACTCATTCACAACATCTGAGCGTACACATGAGCTCACATTCCAGGAATTCCGTACCCAATTCCTTGACAAGGGTCTTGTGCAGAAATTGGTTGTCGTAAATAAGTCGCTTGTGCGTGTCGTTTTGAATGACAATGGTAAGCAGCAGACAGGTGATATGGACTACTACTTCTTCAACATTGGCTCCCTAGATAACTTCGAACACAAATTAAAAAAGGCACAAGATGATCTTGGTGTTGGTGAGGACTTCCGTCTTCCTGTGAACTACGTTTCTGAGGGCCATTTTATCAAGGCTCTATACCAGTTCCTTCCTACACTGCTGATGATTGGTGGTCTGTTCTGGCTTACCAAGAGATCCGCTGGGAGTGCCGCTGGTGGTGGTCCTGGTGGTATTTTTGGTGTTGGGAAATCTAAGGCCAAGAAGTTCAACATTGATACTGATGTGAAGGTGAAATTTAAAGATGTGGCAGGTATGGCTGAGGCCAAGGAAGAAATAATGGAGTTTGTTTCCTTTTTGAAGAACCCAAAGAAGTATGAGAAGCTGGGTGGTAAGATACCTAGAGGTGCCATCCTTTCTGGTCCACCAGGTACAGGTAAAACCCTGCTTGCGAAAGCTACTGCAGGTGAGGCGGGGGTGGCTTTCTACTCCGTTTCTGGTTCTGAATTTGTTGAGATGTTTGTTGGTGTCGGTGCCTCCCGTGTCCGCGACTTGTTCAAGACTGCGAGAGAGAATGCTCCATCTATAATCTTTGTTGATGAAATTGATGCGATTGGTAAGGCCAGAACCAAAGGGAACATGTCTGGTGCAAATGACGAACGTGAGACTACATTGAACCAGCTCTTGGTGGAGATGGATGGTTTTGGGAGCTCTGATCATGTTGTTGTTCTTGCTGGTACCAATAGACCGGATGTTTTAGACCAGGCCTTACTGAGACCAGGTAGATTTGACAGACATGTGCAGATCGACAAACCTGAGTTGGAAGGTCGTAAGGAGATTTATCAGATTTATCTGAAGAAGGTTTTATTAGACATTGAGAAGGATGGTCAGGAGTTTGTTGACCTCAGTGGGAAGCTCGCTGCCTTGACACCTGGTTTCAGTGGTGCTGACATTGCTAATGTCGTAAATGAAGCCGCCCTGATTGCAGCACGTCATGATGACGCTAGTGTTACTTTCAGTCATTTTGAGCAGGCCATTGAACGTGTCATTGCCGGTCTGGAGAAGAGGTCCAAGGTGCTCTCTCCACAAGAACGAAAGGTGGTAGCATATCACGAGGCTGGTCATGCGATTTGTGGTTGGTACCTCGAGTTTGCCGACCCGCTGCTTAAAGTGTCCATCATTCCTAGAGGACAAGGTGCGTTGGGTTATGCTCAATACTTACCACCAGATATTTACTTGCTTTCTGTTGATCAGTTGAAGGACCGTATGACGATGGCTCTTGGGGGCAGAATTTCTGAGGAGTTGAAGTTTCCTAGTGTGACTAGTGGTGCATCTGATGACTTCAAGAAGGTTACTGGGATTGCAACCAACATGGTTACCAAGCTAGGTATGTCTTCGAAGATTGGGCAAGTTGCCTATGAACGTAAATCGGAGAATGACTTGACCAAGCCATTTTCTGAGGCTACTGGTACACTCATTGATGAGGAGATCTCCAAAATTGTGAATGAGTGTGCCGATCGCTGCAGAGCCCTTTTGATTCAGAAAGATGCCGAGTTGGAGAAGGTTGCACAGCTGTTGCTAGCCAAGGAGGTATTGACTAGAAACGATATGCTGAATTTGCTAGGACCAAGACCATTCAAGGAGAGAAATGATGCGTTTGAGAAGTACTTGGACCCAAAGGACTTGAATAAGGGAGTGGCTGTTGCCTGAGTTTGTTGATATAGTTGTAAATAGTTATGTACCTCCAAATTGATAATGATACATTGAAGATAACTGAACTACGGCCAATACTTACTCATTATTTGGTTGGCTAGTGCGTCCTCCCTAAACTGACACAATTAAGAATAATGAACTCTACTCAAAATCATAATCAGAAAGAAAAAAAAGAGAGTAAAAAAACTGATCATGGACCAGAGGCTACAATCATCATAGAGAAATGCCCATCGCTCATTATAGACATTAAGATCTATCGATCGATAGGTTATAGTTGCACGCAGATTTTGGTTGCCAAGCGCTAACACCATTCGCGAATGAACTTATAGACCCACATCACTTCCATTAAAAGTTTCTCAAACTATTAATCTTGCAACTGCCTGATTGAGCTTCTCAAATGAGATCTTCGAGACTGGAGCTTACTAGTTGCTCTCTGTGACCTGTACTCAAGAGGGGCTAAGTGTCTTCCGCGCTATTTGCATAGGAGTCCGCTCAGATCCTGATCCCGCTACGATTTTCGCGGGTTCTGTTTATCCAGAATGTTACACAGACGGACGGAATAACAGAGTCGTGCCGTACCGTACCCACCACCTTCATCTGAAACCAATATCAATTCAAGGGCTCGAAAATCGTGGTATTGGTATGTCCAGCTAAGCTGTGCTCTTGAGATGTAACCTCAACCAGACAATGACAGCTTAGTCCAAAAATACTCTCGCAGCGTGGCAGTATGCATGCAGTGGGGCCTCGAATACTATTAAGTCAAAATAGGTTGACACATTGGCCCTAAGTCTCTGACTAATAATAGCTATTCGGAACACCGAGCACTAAATTATTGGGGCACACCTAGCCAATGAACGAAAGCGGTGCCCCGTTGATCTGCGCCTGAAGCAGTCGAAGGGAATCGAATGGTCACGACTCACTTCAGTGCAGTGCGCGGCTTCAGCAGCATCTGCACCTGTCCGTTCTCCCTATAAAAAGAGTAACCCCAGATTCTCATTCACCTCACAGCGAAGTGAAACCACTCTCATCCACCAAAAAAGAAACATCAAACGATGCTCAGAGCAACAGCCCGAAACCTCGTACGTGCAACTGTTGCTAGCAAGACTGCAACCACCGGCCAAGCCTCACGCCACGCTGCACCAGCGCTATTTAAAACAGCCGCCATTGCAGGCAAATCTTTACGGTCTTTTTCTTCAACACCATTACAATTTCAGACTACAACAATGAAGGGGCTCCAATACCACGGTGCAGAAGACATCCGTTACAACGAACAAATCACCACTCCTCAAATCACCAAACCAGACGATGTCATCATCAAGATCGCGTACTGCGGTATCTGTGGTTCAGATCTCCACGAGTTTGAGCATCCAATTTTCTTTGCCAACGCCGCGGAGTCGGGTGACAAGATCTCAGGTAAGAAGCTCCCTCTTGTCCTTGGCCACGAGTTCTCCGGTGTCGTTCACTCGGTAGGCTCCAACGTTACTGACGTCCAAGTCGGCGACCACGTTGTTGTGGACGCTACGGCTCACTGCGAAACCAGACAGCACTACTACCCAGAGAACTTAACCCCACATAACTCAGAGACATGCCAGTCCTGTGAATTGGGTTACACAAACACCTGTTCGGACTTGAACTTCCTAGGCCTTGGTGTTGATGATGGTGGGTTGGCCACTTATACAAAGTACACCCAGCGTAACGTGCATAAGATTGACAAGTCTATTCCATTGGACGTTGCTGCCCTGATTGAGCCACTCTCTGTCGTCTGGCACGCTGCTGAGCTCGCTGAGTTCAAAGAGGGCGATGACGGTCTCGTGCTGGGCGCGGGTCCCATTGGTCTTGCCACAATCTTGGTTTTGAAGGCCAAAGGTGCGTCCAAGGTGGTCGTCTCTGATCCTGCGCTAGCCAGACGCGAACTTGGTGTCAAATTGGGTGCAGTTGGATTCAATCCTATAGACTATGCCAGTAATGAAGAAGCCATTGCCAAGTTGAGAACCCTTGGTGTTAAAGGTGAGGGTTTTGCCGCCTCTTTTGACTGTTCTGGTATCCAGCAAACTTATACCACCTCCATTCAGGCCATCAGAGCCCATGGTGTTGCTTGTAATGTTGCTATTTGGCCACACAAGTCAGTGAAACACTACGTTATGGATAACACGTTGTACGAGAAGAAGTCTGTTGGCTCTCTAGGTTACGAAGCTAAGGACTTTGATGGTGTCATTAAGGCCATCGAAAGTGGTAAGATTGACATTGAAAAGTTGAAGAGTTTTATAACTGGTAAAGTTTCTTTGAAGAATGGTGTTGAGGATGGGTTCAAGGAGCTGATCAACCACAAGGAAAAGCACATCAAGATTTTGATTTCTCCGGAATTGTGATGTCTGTGCGCCGAGTGCAGCACTTTCATGAGTTTATATTTGAGATGTTTGTTTTCAGTAGCATACATAGTGTAGTCGCCGGAATTACAAGTGATATACTAGATGTTCATATAGGTTCATAATAAATTAGGGAATTAAAATTAGTGCAGCCAGCAGGTTCAACCTTGGGGCCTATTAGAAGGGCGCAAAAATATGGAGTTAAGAAAATAAAAATAATAGAAACATATTCTTTTACGGTCTCTCCATCGCTTGCGATGGTAGCTCAACAATAGCAGCATAGAGAGCAGCAGCGGTATCATTGTCACACTGTTGTAACCACTCCAACTCACAACTATTCAAGTTCTGAAGCTTGGACGTAAGAACAGCAGAATCATCATTGTTTGAAGATCCCACAGAGCTCAAGTCTTGGAGAAATTGATCGTTCACATTATGCAATGCACGGCTTGAATTTATAGTTGCTTGACTTGCGCCAGGTTTGTGGGTAAACAAAGCCAGCTCATTGGTAAGTGAACACTCCTTGAAGATGCCGGCAATTGTCGTGTCACCTTCATTGGGATCAGAGTTGGAGGATCCTATCAAATCAGGATATCCAAAGGTCCCACTAACTGCTGAATTTTGAGAAGCGTCAATTTGCATCTGGACACGAGATAAAGCCAAATTGTTCTGATAACTCAAGCAATTCTCACTAGATACAGCCCCAGCGGTACCACCATGTGGAATGTGCTCTTTCCCAAAGGTCTTAAAAGCTTGATCTTGTGAGGTAAACAATGGTGAAGGACCAGAAGCGCTCGAAGAGGAATCATTAGAGGAAATGCTCAAGTTGCTAAAAACAGATGAATTTCTCGAGCTTGAAGAAGATATTGACTCATTCACATGGTTGTTATTCTCCTCAAGGCCCAAAACTGCGACACCAGTGAGTACTCTATCAGCTGTGATACTGGTTCTAAGTCTTTGGTGGTGCTGGTTAACAGCTCTTGCCAACGTTCTGACTCTAGCAGGGTAACAATCTGCCCTGAAGGTCGTATTGGTATTAGCCTCTGCAACTTCTGTTGGTGTGGCTGGTTCCAAAAGTGAAAACCGTGACTTTAGCTGGACTCTCCACAAGACTCCGTCGGTTTTATCATCTAGAAAAAAGCACTTAATCTTTTTGCCCTCTTTGCCTCTCTTGTTCTTTGTATCGACTGGTATCTCCTGTTCACCAACAATAGTTGGGTTTGGCTCAATTCTCAGTCTGAGAAACAAGTCATTGATGCCAGGTCTTCCACGGCCCTTAATCTGGATTAGATGTTTCTCGAAATGTTGACACTCAACAGCTCTGTGGCCACGGATACATTGTTGGCACGCGTATCTATCACCACGAAGGACAATCATCGTTTGAAGAGTGTATTACTATCTTGTCGATAAGTTCTCTAAGAAAGACACTTGTTAAAAAACGGCATAGGGATGAGTTGAAAATACTCAGTCTGAATCATTCACCTCACGAGATAATATAGTAGCTGATAAATAAACGAAAGGGTATTGCCCTCAATGCCCTCATTTTGTGAGCTCAAAGTTTGGAACAAAAGCATGGAACAAACAACAGGAAGCTAAAAAAATTTCTGCCTGGATATATTTGAGGCAATAACGCTTGTCTCAAGGTTCATAAGCGTCTAGATGTTCGGAGTATCACTCGTTCAGGTTGACTGATTCTTCGGTGAAGAGACAGAATATGCACTCTGATTGTGTCAAAAAGGTAAAATCCTCTCTTATCCCTCAAAATCACAGCTTTTGAGATTACAGAGCAACCCAAAAGTTACAGCAGGCTAATCATCTCATGGTTCTCATAATGATAATAGCAAATAGCCAAGGGCGGAATTGATAACCATAACAAAGGTGGGTGGCTGTATTATCTCTAGGAAAAAAAGAGTGGTCCCTAGCAGGATCGAACTGCTGATCTTGGCGTTATTAGCACCACGCCTTAACCAACTGGGCCAAGGGACCTCAACCATAAAATTTGAAGATTCTGGACGTTTCGATTAGATAATTTATGTGATGTCAGGATGTATATTCTCCGGAGTGCTCCATATCAGACGATATCCTAGTCAGGTGTAGACATGAGGATACGTCAGATGAGCAGACAGTTATGGGATATAAATAAGACTCAAGACAGTCAAAGAAAGAACAGAGAAGAAGAGAGGAGGACAAGAGAAGAGAAGACAACAGAAGACCGAATAAGAAGAGAATATAAGATAAGAGTTATTGAACAAACCACTAGCATCCGGTAGAACAAGAATCCTAAGCGAAGGATAACCAAGTCTAACAAGGACCATAACCCAGTTGGATAAGAACACGCCAATCGGCTAAATACTTAACATGAAAAAAGCTCTATTTATGACCTCGCCCATTGAGTGATCATGAATGCACGTGACTCTAAAAGATTTCACGCGAGATTTCTCATATCTTATCTGAACTGGTTTGAAACACTGAAATTCGGAGTGAGAGGTAGATCGAGTGCATTACTGATATCTATTCATCACTCTCCTTGGAGTTTCACTTTGAAGGTATTTCACCAAGAAGCTTTTCTCTGTTGTTGTATATCTTCTAGTAGGGTTATCGTGCCCAAACCGATGAGGTTGCTTATGTAACCTCGGGTTTGAAGAGAAAAAAATTTCTAGAGCTATTTGATGTATGAATAACACTAAATACATCGATCTAAGACTGATTCACTATTTTGAAGATGGCTAGAACGGCAGCGACTTCAAAAAAAGCAAGAATGGTAGTTGATAAAGCTCCTGCTTCTAAAGCTGATGCTAGAAAAAGAAAGATTGAGGAACAGGAGGTCGAAGAAGATGATGAGGATGAACTACAGGTAAATGGGTTGATTGACGTTGAAGACAGTGACGAAGAGGAGCAGGAAACCAACGGTAAAGATATCCAAGATCAACAAGAGGATGGTGAAGAATTTCATGATGAATCTGCTGAAGATAATGAGGAATTTGATTCTGACGCAGAGTTCAACAGAATCCTAGCTGAAGATGAAGCTGAGATGGATGAGGATGTTTCATCCGAAGAGTTTGACGATGAACCTGCTGACACAGCCTCACTCAATGACAGAATCAAGAATGTGCATATCCATACCGCATACTCTGATGGAACTGACCGTGTCGTCAAGCCAGAAATTGACCCTGTCTATGATAGTGATGACAGTGACCATGATAACTACAATACTATTGGTAACATCCCATTATCTGCATACGAAGAGATGCCTCATATCGGTTATAATATCAACGGTAAAAGAATCATGAGACCAGCTAGCGGGTCTGCCCTTGAACAGTTGCTGGAGTCCATTGACTTGCCAGAAGGCTGGACTGGTCTGCTTGATTCCAACACTGGTACTAGTTTGAATCTGACTTCTGAAGAGATTGATCTGATCTCCAAGATTGAGAACAACAAGTCCACTGATGACAGTATGGATCCATATCAGCCAACTATTGAGTGGTTTACTTCTAAGACTGAGATAATGCCTTTGACAGCTGTTCCTGAGCCAAAAAGAAGATTTGTTCCTTCGAAGCATGAGGCAAAAAGAATCATGAAAATTGTGAGGGCTATCAGAGAAGGTCGTATTATTCCTAACGACAAGATGGAAAAGGAAGAAGAGGAGATTAACTTTGACCTGTGGGCTGATGGTGAGACCGAGAGTCAAGATCACATCATGACATTGAGGGCTCCAAAGCTACCACCACCGACCAACGAAGAGAGCTACAACCCACCGGAAGAGTATCTGTTCACACAAGAAGAGCTGGAAGCCAATGATCAATTGGACTATGAGGATAAAAAACTTGTTCCTAAGAAGTTTGATTCTCTAAGAAAGGTTCCTGGTTACGAAGACAGTTTGAGAGAGAAGTTTGAAAGAAGTTTGGATCTGTACCTCGCACCAAGAGTGCGTCATAATAAGTTGAATATTGATCCAGAGTCTCTTGTCCCTGAACTACCATCTCCGAAAGATTTGAGACCTTTCCCAATCCGTACTTCTACGCTGTATCAGGGCCACAAAGGTAAAATTAGAACACTATCTGTTGACTCAACTGGTATATGGCTGGCAAGTGGCTCAGATGATGGTACCGTGAAGATTTGGGAGGTTTTGACAGGAAGAGAAGTGTATTCTGTCAGAATTGTTCCGGAGGATGAAGATGAGGACCACATTGAAAGCGTTGAATGGAACCCTGATGCCTCTCTAGGAATTTTGGCTATCACTGCTGGTGAAAACATATATTTGCTATCCCCACCGATCTTCGGCTTTGATATTGAGAACACTGGCCGCTTGAGACTAGAATCTGGTTTCGGTCACAACAAGTTTGGTAACGTAAAGAAGACTGACATGAATGTTAACGAAGATTCTGAGTCAGAGAACGATGAACCTGTTATAAGAAAGCAGGAATTTGGTAAATGGTTGAAACCATCTGAAGAGCTTGCTTCTCAAGGCATACTCATTAAGGTCCAATGTCGCAGAAACATCAAAAACCTATCGTGGCATAGAAAGGGTGACTACTTTGTCACTGTTTCCCCTGAAGGTGCAAATTCTTCTGTGTTGATTCACCAGATTTCCAAACACTCCTCTCAGTCACCTTTCAAGAAGTCTAAGGGTATAATAATGGATGTGAAGTTTCACCCATTCAAACCCCAAATTTTTGTTGCTTCCCAACGTTACATTAGAATTTACGATTTGTCCCAACAGACTTTAATCAAGAAGCTACTACCTGGTGCTCGCTGGTTATCCAAGATTGATATTCATCCTCGTGGTGATCATTTGATTGCATCTTCCTTTGACAAGAGAGTGCTATGGCACGATCTGGACTTGGCCTCTACTCCATACAAGACTTTGAGATATCATGAGAAGGCTGTAAGATCCATTCAGTTCCACAAGAACTTGCCTCTATTTGCCTCGGCGTCTGATGATGGTTTCATTCACGTTTTCCATCAGACCGTGTATGACGATTTGATGACAAACCCATTGTTGGTGCCGCTGAAGAAGCTCACAGGACACAAGGTTGTGAATAGTCTGGGTGTGCTGGACACTGTGTGGCATCCAAAGGAGGCCTGGCTGTTCAGTGCAGGTGCAGATGGCGTTGCTAGACTGTGGACTACTTAATTGTTCTGTACTATAGCTGAATGCATACGGTGTGAAATTAGGTAGGGCCTTGCCGGCCTGTAGTAACCGGATTTGAGGGTCTCGACTTATTCAAGCAAATAAGATTTGGAAGCGTCCTCACGCTAATAAAGCTCCACATTAGCTGTAGGGGCACCCGTCAAGAGACTTGAGACTTGCTCACTGCATACTTCATCGGAAGAAATAGGAATACAGCCATACGAGTCACTTGCATTCGATGACTCCCGTTGAAAGGAATCAAGAATCACTCCATCTTGCGGCAGAATATTGCGCGCTGTTAACCGTTGTGCCAGATCCTAAATAAATGTTCTTAAATCCAACTCGGTCTTAAGACCACCCCCATCTTGCATAACTGTTTATGACACCTGCAAAAAAAATCTCCAGGACACTGTATGCAGCGATGGGGCAACCGGAACGCTTATTCTCACAAGCACGAATCTCCGGAGGTGTATAACAACTCGTTGATAACTGAGAGTTTTGTTGAGCAAGGTGGATGAACGGTTAGCTTCAGGGCTGACATGGTTCTTGTCCTCACAGAGAGGGTGAATTCTGTTCTCTCAAAAGGTCACTAACGAGCCGCAAGAGATCAAAAGAATCGGCTGTTTCCTAAACACCCAGTCTAGAAGCCCGCAGGCCGGTTTAAGACTTGCCTTTGTGTGACCTCTGGCGGTATGCATCCATGGTTCGAAGGATGCTGGTACATAAATCACGGGGTCCTGCTTCCTATATAAACCTAGTCATCTCCACATTATCACCCGTTGTACGAAGGACCTTAAAAACGTGTTTCATTCATAATGCTTAGACTTAGAACCTCCGTTGCGCGCACGATCTCTAGAGCTGTTGCCTTCAACAGTAGAGCTCTATCCACCATCCAGCTTCCACCAACCCCAACAGGCCACGCCAAAGCTGGTTTCGAACCATACACTGTCTCTACCTATATCAACAACCAGCACTTAAAGTCTGACTCCACTGAGTGGTTCGATGTCTATGACCCAGCTACCAACAACGTTATCGCTAAGGTTCCACAATCTACTGATGCTGAGTTGGATGCCGCTATCCAAGCTGCTTCTGATGCCTTCAAATCCTTCTCCAAGGTCCCAATTATCAGAAGAAACGAGATGGTCTTCAGATACATTGAGCTTTTGAAGGCTAACAAGGATGCCCTCGCTAAGACCATTGTCTTCGAGCAAGGTAAGTCCTGGTCTGCTGCTGTTGCTGATGTCTACAGAGGTATCCAATGTGCTGAGCATGCCACTCAGGTCACCAAGGAGACTGAGACAGTTGGTATGGAGTTGTCTTCCAATGTTGAGACTTTGACTGTCCGTGAGCCAATCGGTGTTGTTGGTTCCATCTTTCCATTTAACTTCCCAGCTATGATTCCACTGTGGACTATCCCATACATTATTGCCACCGGTAACACCACTGTCATGAAGCCATCTGAGTTCTGTCCTGGTTCTGTTTCCATCTTGGCTGACATTGCTGCTCAAGCCGGTGTTCCAGCTGGTGTCCTAAATGTTGTCCACGGTAAGCACCCAACTGTCAACAAACTGATCACTGACCCAAGAATCAGAGCCGTCACCTTTGTTGGTGGTAATAATGCTGGTAAATACGTGTACGAGACTGCCACCAAGCACCACAAACGTACTCAGGTTAACTTGGGTGCTAAGAACCACACTATCATTCTTCCAGATGCTGACAAGGAGTCCGTCTTAAAAGGTGTTGTCACTGGTGCTTTCTCTGCTACTGGCCAGGTCTGTCTCTCCACTGATATCTTGTTCCTAGTTGGTGAGGCCAGAAAGTTCAAGCAGGACATTGTCGACACTGTCAAAGGCCTAACTGCTAAGCCAGGTTTTGAGGATGGTACTTTCGGTCCAGTCGTCACCAAAGAGTCCAAGGAAAGACTTGAGGCTGTCATCCAAGATGCCGTTGATAAAGGTGCTACAGTGCTTGTTGATGGTAGAACCCACAATAAGCCAACTGAGCCAGAATATGCCAACGGTAACTTCATTGGTCCAACCTTGTTGGAGAATGTTAGCAAGGGTATGCGTTGTGTTGATGAGGAGTTGTTTGGTCCAATGGTAACTATCAAGGAGATTGATACTTTGGATGAGACCATTGACTACGTTAATGCCAACGAGTTCGGTAACTCTGTTGCCATTTACACCAAGTCTGGTGCTGCTGCCAATCACTTCGCTAAGAGCGTCAACATTGGTCAAGTCGGTATTAACACCATCATTCCAATTGGTCACGCCAACCACGGTTTCACCTCCAACAAGGCCTCTTTCCTAGGTGACTTGCACTTCTACGGCCCATCAGCTTTCAAGTTCTTGACTGAACCAAAGACCATCATCACCTCCTGGAAGGACATTGACTACAACGTCTAAGAAGGTAGCCTGTATATATGACTCTTGTTTGTTTGATACAAGCGTGTGATTTTGTTTTGAGTATTCTTTATCACGTGATTCTCGTCAGTGTAGGGGTTTTCAGCGATTCAAAAGCGAACCAACTCCAGATTTTACGATCCAATATGCGAAGCTAGAATAGTGCTGCACAATTGAATGAGACCTCTTAAAGCTGTCTAGTAGTGAAGAGTCACGCAATAAAACAACGACCTGCTTATTTTGCTGTTGCTTTTTCCCCAAATATAACTTGCAGTCCCTTATTGAATCACTTTAGTGTGCTGAAAGCTGTCAAAGATATGAATTGGAGATGTACATATTCCAGTCTATTCTGGTCAACTTATAAAACCTGGCTTCATGTAATCACATCTGGCTTGTCCCTTCCCAAATATTGCTTGAATTTCAAGAATTTCAACACTTGTTCAATGTCCTCCTTCAAGAAGTCTGTAACCTTCTCACCATACTTGGACTCGTCATTTGAAAACTTCTCCAAGTACAATCTCACTGTTGCGCCAGAGGAACCAGTTCCGGATAGCCTCACAACAATTCTCAACGAGTTCGAAATCTTGGCGAACAAACCTTGATGTTTAGACACAGATCCATCCAAATCTGTGTACTGAAAATCTCCAAACTCTGAAAATTTGTAGTCGCCGTAAAATGAAGAGTTAATGTTGTCTCGATTCGAGGTGAACACTCCAAAATCGTCAACCAATTGTTTAGCGCCCTCGCTCGAAACATTCTCAAAGTCAAATCTGGTAAAGAAAACTCTCCCATATTTCAACCAGAACTTATCCTGAACGTTCTTGATAGTGGCTTTCTCATCTGGGTGCAACTTCTTGAAACCAACCAAAACGTTCAACCATGCAACAATCGCCCAAAGACCGTCTTTCTCTCTAATGTGGTTGGACCCAGTACCAAAACTCTCCTCGCCGCAGATGGACAATTTCTTGGCATCAAACAAGGCACAGAAGAACTTCCAACCAGTGGGGACTTCGTAAACGTTCAATCCCTTACTCTTACCAACAATATCCAATGCAATGGAAGTCGGCATCGATCTGGCAAGACCATAGACCCCTTGTTTCTTGAAGTAAGGGATAAACTCGGCATACTCAGCAATAATGGCAACAGAGTCACCTGGTGACACAAATGTCTTCTCACCGCCATATATCATATTTCTATCACCATCACCATCAGATGCAGCACCAAATGTGATGTTCTCTGCATCAACTTTTTCAACTAAGGTTTTGGCGTATGTCAAGTTTGGATCTGGGTGCAAACCACCAAAATCTGGCAGTGGTTTGAAGTTTTGCACAGAAGACTCTGGTAGACCAAGCTCTTCCACAAAGATCTTGTGGCCATACGGACCTGTGATACCGTTCAATGCATCGAATAAAACAGTGAAATCTGGCTCTTCTCTGATAAATTTCTTGATTAGTTCAAAGTCAAAGATCTCCTTCAGGTAAGCAACATAGTCACTAGTTGGATCAATAATTTGAACAATAACTCCATTTGTTTCATTTGTGCCAATAATAGAAAGATCAATATCTGGGAAATCCTCAACAATCTTATAGGACTTCAATTTCAAAGATTCAGCAAAGATCTTGTCAGTCACAGATTCAGGGGCTGGACCACCATTGGCCAAGTTGTACTTGATACCCAAATCGTTCTCTGGGCCACCAGGGTTATGGGATGCAGTCAAAATGATACCACCAGTGACGTTTTCATAACTTCTGATGATGTGGGAGGTTGCAGGGGTGGACAATAGACCGTTCTGTCCAATAATCAACTTCTTGACGCCATTTGCCGCAGCAATCTTAGCGATGATCTGGATAACTTCGTCATTGTAGAAACGGCCATCACCACCAATTACCAATGTGGCGCCTTCTGCGCCTTCAGGGATAGCGTTAAGGATGGACTGAATAAAGTTTTCGGTGTAGTGTTGCTGTTGAAAGACGACAACCTTCTTACGTAGACCAGAGGTACCTGGCTTCTGATCTTTGAAAGGAACGGTAGCAACCGTTTGTACTTCCAATGGCATTGTTGTTTGTAATACTGAGGAATCAATTGAAGGTATAGTAATGAGGGGTTCAGGAAAACTAAGCAGCCAGGACGTCTGGTGATCCGTTGGTTTTTGTGTTACACACCATATTCGCGAGAATCTTCCATCGGATCTCTTATTGCCGAATTCATGTGGAGATCCGATTCTTTGATGACCTTTGTGGGCAGGTGCACTTCTGATGGACTTCTAAAGCAGTTTGAGATCCTCAGAGCGCTACACCTTTGTATCTAAACCTAAATAAAGCACATCTATACCGTATATGCAACCCAATTATAAAACTTTGTAGAGCTCAACTCTGTAAGAACTAAAACTTTTAGCTGAATATTTATCTCTAACCTTTCAAGACACTAGTAATGGCATGAGCCAAGTACTCAACATTGCCTTCATTCACACCACTGATGCTGAATCTACCATCAAGAGTACAGTACACTGCAAATTCATCCCTCAACTTCAAGACACTCTTCTCACTTAGACCAGTGAAACAGAACATACCATTCTGTCTGATCAAGTGATCCCACTGGTGGCCACTAGCCTTCAACTGATCATAAAGTGAGTACTTCATGTCCCTGATACGGTTAGACATCACCAGGACATCCTGTTCCCATTGATTGAAAATATCCTCATTTGAAAGGACGGCTTCCACTAGTTTGGCTCCATGAATTGGAGGAGATGAGTATATTGATCTGATGATTCTTTGCAATTGGGAATCAACTGTCTCTTTCGTCTCTGAATTTGGAGTTATAATAGAAAGTGATCCTATACGCTCACCATACAATCCCATATTCTTAGCAAAGGACTGACACAAGAACATTGTAGGAATAGAGCCTTGTTTAATCTTAAGTGAAATAAGTTCCAATAGATGCAAATCCTGGCTCAACGAACCAGATTCAAAACCTTGGTAAGCTAAGTCAACTACTGGAACCAATCCATTCTGGATGATTACGTCAACAATCTCCTCCCATTGCTGTTGAGTAGGGTCCAAACCAGTTGGGTTGTGGCAACATGCATGTAATAGAACTGCAGAACCTCTCTTTGCATGCTTCAAGTCGTAAACGAGTGCGTCCAAGTTGATTGCATTAGTAGCCGCATTGAAATAGGAGTAGTAATGAGGTTCAACACCAGACCCAGCAAATATGTTGAAATGGTTCGCCCATGTCGGGTTGGGAATGTAAATATCATTTATGCCCAACCACCTCTTTATAAACTCTGCAGTAATCTTTAAAGAGCCTGTACCTGATAGGGTTTGAGCAATAGAGATACAGTCCTGTGTGATAAACTCTGCTCCTCCATCAAAAGAACCGTAAATGAAATTTCTCACAAGTGTTTGGTAGTTGTTGGAACCAGTAATGCTCGTGTACTCTTTGTTTGACTCATTTAAAATAGAATAGGCCTGCTTGATGGATGGGAGAACCCATGGCCTGCCCTGAGAGTCCCTGTATGCACCCACACTTAAATTGATCTTGTTTGGGTTCTGCTCTAACTGAAATCCTGTGGTGATTCCCAAAATAGGGTCAGGTAATGCGCGAGGAACATTGTGGAAGATGTTGTGAGAAGAAGTTCTCGCTTGCGCGCTAGCAGCTGAGCCGGCCGCTGAGGCAGAGCCTTTCGAAAGGTGAGCAAGGGATCTCTTCAGGAGCATTACGTCGACTCAAGCCTTTTCGGTGGCAAAAATGGAAAATGTGTTCACTTTAATACTGGATCATTAGCTTCCCCTCCTCTCTTCACAACCAAATGCGAAAAACTCCTCAGCCACAGAAGCGGCGGTAGCAAAAAAAGGTTTCGGAAAGAAAAGAAAAAAAAGAAATGTCAAATAAACTAAAAAATGGCATGGCATGGTGGGGGACAAGAACTGCGATCAAGATCGGTTGTATGCACATTCAAACCCTAGAAGCTGGCTAAGATATCAGGAATCTCGACTCTGAACCCAGAGAAGCATTCGTCCTGGTGTCGTTCTCTTTCTCTTCCCCACCCCAACATTAATCCCAAGGCGAATTTTGGAACCGATTACTTGCTTTGCGGTTCCAACTCTCACGCAACTGCAACTTTAGAACGACCTTATTTTAATATTCATTCAGGGGCAAACGGGAACATCAGTGACTGGGTGTATCTGAGGAGAACTTTCTCCAAGTTGTTGTCACACACATCCCCTATCTCCAAAACTTCCAGATGCGTGTGACCTTTTTTTTTACTCCAACTTTATCTTGCACTCCTCGGCCAATACCTCAAACACCTCGGAAAAACTGTATCCACCTAGTTTACCAGCATCAACATCTTTTACTTTATGTCATACATTAACTGAATAATTGATTTAAAATTTTACCTTCTTACCTTCAAATTTGACGTTTTTGAGGGCCTCTTGTTGCTTCTTCTTCGCCTCCCAAGATGGATGTATTCTTTGTGATTGTGCTCCTATACCAGTGTCATCTCCCATTCTGTTTTGAAATTGAGAAGAGCTACCACCTGTGGCCTGCATACCACTCTTCAAAGCCTTGGCCTTTCTCTTCTCTTCTCTTTCTTCCCATTCTGCTTGTTTCTGTTGTCTTAGATTCTGCTTTTCTTCTTTCTCCTTCTTTATATGATTGGCCGCTTTTCCAAATCTGGCTTCCCACATCTTTTGTCTGGCTCTTTGACCTCTACGGTTCTTTCTGTCAGGTTTCGTGATCTTTGCAACAAGCTCATCTTCTTCCACATTAGATTCGCCACCAGAAAAGTAACCGCTTGGAAGTTCAGGTAGTTTGAGTTGATTCTTAGTTTCTTTTTTGTCGTTCTTTTCTTTATTTCCCTTCTTCGAGACAGACTCTTCAACAAAGAAATCATCAACTTGGTCCTCTTCTAAGATTTCCTCATCTGATAGTTCTTCATCAGTAACCTGATTGTAATCAATGTTGGCATCTAGCTCAACATCGCTCCCTTCTTCATCAGTACCTCCAACAAGAGCATCGAACTGTGCAAAATCATCCTCGTTAAAGTCGGGGATTTCCGCATCATTGCGATCACCTTCACCATCACTCTCAGCTGAATCTTTTACAGTGTCACTGTCATCCGAATCTTCCTCCCTTAGGTCATTATCAAATCGGGACTCTTTCTCTATCTGGTTCATTTTCTTGTCATCCTTCTTAACTGCCACGTATCCAAGAATCAACTTGAAGCTCAGCTCCACACTCTCACTTACTTGCTTAAACTCCTTGTTATTCAAAATTTTTGAAAGATAGTTGCGCTCCTCACTGTTCAATGAGTTGTAAAAGAAGGATGGGTTCACATGGTTGTTCTTATCCACAGAACCATCAATGACCCATTGTGCCCTGATAAACGGGTTCTTCTCAAGATTCTTCAAGTTGAAAATCTTTGAGACGATCTTGATCACTCTGGCCTTACTGAGTTGATCCACATCAATCCTCTTCATGAACTCCACTTCCTTTTCGTCTTTATTCTTGATAGAGTTGATTATTTTTTTCAACACCCGCTTCAGCTGGATCACACCATTGTGCAACTTGTTTTCAAATATTTCAGTCTTAATCTTCTCGATACTTTGTTCAGCAACTTCTGGTTTGAGGCCTAATGGAATCAGGAAGTTCTTGTTGTACTTCACTGCATTTTGAATATTCTCTTGGAGGTGCTTTTTTTTGAGTAGAAGTAGCTTTTTGGTCTTTGGGAATCTTGGTTTCTTGTCAAGGTAGTAATATTCATACAGATCCAGCTTGAAAACTGACATTTTTGATGTTGGAGTTCTCAAACCGGGTATGGTGATGTATAATTATAACAAGGAGACTTGTAAATTTTTTTGAATCTCATCGCTTATGTAATTATGCTGTCTTTACCGATTATTGTAGCATTTCTCATCTACTGGTCTGTTTATTTGTTTGTAACTCTAATTGTTGTGCTTATTTAAAGTCCATTTCATCTGAAGTTAAAGGTAGAACGGCATAATGGACAGGTGTTACCACCAGAGGACTTGAACCACTTGTACAAACAACCTGCATGAAACTTGTTCTCACAGGTGGTACATTTCTTGGTTGGCAAAGAGTGGTCGGTGTGCAAAATGGAGTAACAGATCGAGCAGTCCTCAAACCCTTTAAAGTGGAATCTGACATTCTTCATAAAGAACTCTAAACTCTCCTCAATCTCACCATTTGTCATCAATATGCGCTGAGAGGATAACAACCACGCTTTCCATTGTTGTTCCTTAACACCAATTCTCTGAGGGCCCACCACAACAATGTTCTTTAGTGGATAACTATCGGGAATTTTGAAGACAACCTCAAGGTACTGTTCATCAATGAGCTTCACTGCTTTGATGTCATTGGCAACTCTATTGATCTTGATGGTTAAGTCGTCGTCTCTTGAAATGAACCCATCAACTTTGGTTTGGAACTGGTCAAGTTTCTCCTTGATCAATACTGGTGAAATGTAGTTGACAGTAAATGCTTCAGTCCTGGCCTTAAAGCCACGATCCTTGATGTTGTTGAACCAATTGACACTCAAAGATCCCACAGAGTTCAAAATGGTGTAGTACAGGTTTACCGCAAGAATTTGGGCCTCCATTGTCAAGTCATTGAGATCCTCATAGTTGTAGTTCGTGAAAACGTCACTTCTCTCATCAAGTAGCTTCAAGTAATCTTTGTTGTCTATCTCTAGGAGAGTTGACAAGAATCCGAGAACTCCAGTGATAAGTTCCACGCCGCCATAATTCTGCAACTGCTTGATGAAGAGATTTCTCAAATTCAAAGTGGTTCCCTTGAAATGAATCATGATTAACTTCCAGTTCCATAGATACCCAATCAAAAGCTGATGGTATTTCAGGTCATCCAAATCGTCACTCAGATTTGGAGGATTGGAGACATGATTCACAAAAATATCGGCAATCTTGAACTGTGAAAAATCAGAGTCGCTTGTCACTAATTGGGATTCGGTAACATGGTAGTCCTGCTCTCGCAAAATAATCTGCTCAATTATCTTCAGCAAAACTCTCTTGCTCTCAAACTTGGTAGATCTGAAGTACTTGTTAACAAAACTTTCAGAATGCTTCAAATACTCATTGAATGGCAAGCCAGCAACAAATCTGTTGGTCAAGTCTAGGATCATGGTAGCTGGTTGATTTAGATCGAACTTATCGTTTGATTCACTGTATTGCACTAGCAGCTCATCGCTAAGTTCATTTATAACATCATCAGCAGCAATATCATATCTGTTCAAAGTTAAAAACAGCTTCATGGTATGATATTGCAACTCAAGTAATTGTTTTCCTTCACCTATCCCAATTAGCGCGATGGACTCTTGCAACAACGTGGTACTGACATCAATCAAGGTTTGATTAAATCTTAAGGCTTTGAAACCAAACAACATGGTAAGGAATTTCACTAGTAGAATTTTCAAAGGATTGAAGCATTCTTCCATTGCGATATCAGCTGAAAGCCATTTGTTGATATCGTTCAGAATCATATTCAATCGTTGGGGTTGTAGGGGAGTATATGTGACGTCGCTATCATTGATTGTAAGGAAGCTATTGAGTATTGCAAGTTTTCTTAACCCAGTTTCAAGGATCTCAGAAGGTCTCAAGCCAATAAGTTCTGAAGCAATCAAGTTTCTGAGTCTTTCAAACTTCTCATCGCAAAGGACGTCGGAAATAGATGAGGCAATAGTAGCCAGTTTCAGAACACATGCAGTGTCCTTTGATCGAATGCTTCCCTTCACGAACCTGTCTAGTTTTTGGACATCAACACTGCTAATACTGAAATCAGATTGTTGAGACTTGAGGTTATTCAAAACAGTAAGTAAGACCCTGAGCTTGTAGTAGCTCAATACTTGGTTTGGTTCCTCGCCAACAAGAATATCAATAAAGGCAGATGAATTCTCACACCCGATCAACTGGTCTAATAGGTCACTGAAACGTAGCTCAGTAACACCAGCTAGCAGCATATGGTCAGTCCTTTCTTTGAACACTAGAAGTTCTTCAACAGAACTATGCTCATTGGTCAAGAAAGAATAATCAAGAGCCACCTCAGAGATGATTCCCAAATACACCAACAAGTCAGCGGATGCAACTTCAGCCAATTGACTCATAAAAATGCCGTAGTTTAGAGTTGGCTTAATGGAACTTAAAGGGAAAGCACCCTCTTGAGTATGCAATATGTAAATATTAGTCTCCAATGGGTTTCCCAAAGCTAGTCTAGAGTCAACAAAGCCACCATAAACCTCACTGAACTGGTATAGCAAGTCCCTACTGTTAAAAAGAGCAGAGAAAAGCTCAGGTCTTTTCGAAAGTTGGTCAGTCACCCTACTTATGATTTCAGAAGTTGAACCTGCTTTTGAGACGAACACCTTCAAAGTGCTGATGTAGCGAATCATAACGCCCTCATTTGACAACAGAGACTCTAGAGCAGTATGGAGCTGTGAATCCAGACTACCTGTCCTCCATAAACGGTCTTCCAAAAACGGAGTTTTCTCGATAAGATGTGTTAGCAACTCCTTATTATCTGAGTTATGTTCAAAGAAAAATGACTGAAACTGATCAACCTTACCAAGCACTTTGGCCAATGAGTATAGCTCAACTAAAGATTCATTGGTGATTAGGTGCTCTTTGAACAACGAATCATTTGAAAAGTCATAGTTAGCTGAAGTCTGAGTAACCACACTCTTTAACACGTTACTGCTTGCCAACAATTCAGTCTTGTTACCAAATTCATCCAGCCTCGAGAGAAGCCTGTCCTTGGAACCAACCATGCTCAACTTCATGATGAATCCATCGAATGCCTCAATGAACAGTTTTTTGTTATAAAGCCTCGATTTGGAATAACTGATCAATATCCCAATTGGCTTTTCCATGACCAAGGACGTTATCAAGCTAGGCAATTCGTCCAAAAACTCTTCGACAATTCTGATATAGCATTCCAGATTCTGAGTAATCACAAACTGGAATATCAAAAAGGCAGGATGGGAAACAAAGGACTCGCCACCTTCATCTTTTTCAGCCTTATCTCTAAGGGAATCCAAGCTATTTTTCAGTGTCTTCTCGAGAGAAACAGTCTTCAACAATGCGATCTTCAAAAGAAGGGTGATATTTATATCGGAGTCTTCTCCAATCGTTTCGAGGACTTTTTCTATCACTTCATTTGGAACGCTCTTTACCAAGGGGTCAACAAATCTTGAACTGACTGGTGCTGTGACCTTAGTAGCTTCTTGCAAAATTAAAGTGTACGCTTCACCTGACCCACATAAAGAGATGATATCAAGGTTGGTTTGAAGGGCATTGACGATGAAGTCAGCCCCGGCCCTTAAGTTCATATTCTTTATGACTTCAGTTTGGAAATCTGTCAAAAGTATACGATGAATAACGTCAGCATCTTGGTTTGCGTTGAACAAACGCGAGTTTGTCAAATACTCTGAAAGTTTCACGTAATAGGATGCATTGGAGTTGAGAGAGCCTGCCCTCAGAAAACCGAGGACGCTCTCCTTTGAGCTCCTCTCATATGTGTAGAAGTTTGGTTTCGACTTATCTAGTGCTATTAAAGTCGAGATGATTGGCACCACAACAGTAGAGTAAACCATTGATTTAGAAGGTTCCAGCCTCTTGACGAACGATAACGCTTTGATTATCCTCTTTGAGAGCAATTTCCAGGCCTTGTCATTGAAAAGCTCAGGTTTCAATTTCAAAACAGCACTGACTAATCGTAGTATGGACTTAAAGATCCTCTGATTGTTGACGTTAGAGTTGACTAGGAGGTAATGCCACAAGTTTTCATAGTCAAAGACGGTCTGAAACTGTTCCAAGTTAGAGTTCAGCTTCCCAAATTTGACAGACAGTTGGAATAAATGCGAAATAATAGAAATGGTAGCATTAACCAATCTAAGGTATTTCATCTCAGCCTCATCCCTAGGAACAACCCTGTCGTCAGAAAGAGAGTCAATCGTTTCTTTGTTCAACACCTGGTCAATGAAATTAAATAGCTGGACGTTTGTCATTATCCACAAGTTGTTGATCTTATTCTGGTCGCTTTGAAAGACCTCCCCAAGACATCTCAGCGCACTATTTGCAACTGAGGAGTCCATGTCGTAAACACCAGTCAATAAAATAGGAATTGAGTCTTTGAGATACTTCAAGAATGACTTTTGAAGAATAGAAATGAATTGACACTGGACCTGGTGGGCCAGGGCTCGGACAGACTTGTTCCCACTGAGTGATAACTTTGGATATAGTTGAATCCAGGTTATCAACACCAGATCATCCTTCAACTCAGATATGTTTTCTGGCTGTAAGTATAATAGTAGTTCGTTGAGTGCTTTCTCCTTAGTGGTTTCATCTCTCTTCAGCAGTGATTTGAAGATCAGCTTCAGCGTCGAGTTTGCCACCGTACTCGGGTCGGGTATACCACTGATGTAGTTCAAGGAGACTTCAAAACCGTTAAAGCCCAGGCCAATGGCACCAAACTCATTCTCATATGATGCACCAAAAGGGTTACCAAACGCCATACTTGAGGGTTTTATGGTATATGTGGGGGGTGGAGTCTGGATACACTTCGTTGTTAAGTGTTTTTTAAAAGTGGAAAACTTTTAACCAACTCTTCTCGAGGCAACTGATCTGAACTCGTGCCCACCCGTAATGTCAACAGGAGAATCGGTAAGCAGCTATGACCAGAATCGGAATCTGGAACTGAGGATCTCTGCGAAAAGGAGGAGAAAGGAGAGAGAAGGGAAAACAATCAATAATGATCGCCTTCAGTGTCAGTTCATAATCACTAAGAAGAGTAGACAGTGTCCATTAACAAGAAAGAAAGAAGTCTTGTACTGTGCTGAACATCTAAAGGTGAATGGAGAGAATGACTCAAAGCGTGTTTTCTGTCCAGTGGACCCGCGCCACTCTGTCTGGGAGAATAATCTCGAAGAGCATGTCAAGAAGTGTAACAGAAGGAACGAAGAGTCAAAGAGTGCCCCATGGTACGAACTAAACAAGAACTGCAATTTTGGAGGAACTGAGCATACTGAAATAACCATAGATTACAAGAAATGGATTCCATTGGTCAACCAGGTCTTTGAGGACTACACTCAACTACCCCTTGAGAGACTAACACATGAGGGTGTTGAAGAACGGATGAATGAACTTGTCAACCAGAAACACGTAATTCAGCAATCATCGCTAATTGCACACCTTAATAAAAGATCACTCCTTTCACATGGTTTCAACTATATCGAGTTTGGTTGCGGTAGAGCAGAGCTCTCAAGATACACATTAAAGTCTATAATGCACCAGGATTCTAAGGCTACAGATTTCTTCCTGATAGACAGATCCCCCTGCCGCTTGAAGCTAGACTCTAAGATGCGGAAAGACTCTCAAGATCTGAGACTTGATGCGAAGACCTTTAGAGTCAAGATAGATATAAAGGATCTAAATGCAGACTACGTGGTGAAAAACGAGTTTAATAATGAAAAGAATTTCGTCGCCATTTCAAAGCATTTGTGTGGTGCTGCTACAGATCTCACTATCCAGTGCATTTTAAGGAATTCTCTGCTCAGAGACAAGTTCGAAGGTATGATTGTGGCAATGTGTTGCAGACACTGTTGCTCCTACTCAATGTTGAGCTCAGAGGCTACGGCGTATCTGGCCGCTAGAGGATTTGAAAGAGAAGGTTTTGCGCACCTAATGAAATTTGCATCCTGGGCAGTTAATGGAAGAAGACCTGATATGACTGGCGATGATGGTGCAGACCATGCAAGTGGGCTAACCCTTAGCCAAAGGGAGGCCTTGGGTCTCAAAGCAAGACGAATCATTGACGAATCACGGAAATTTACATTGGAGAAAAATGGATTCAAGGCTGAACTTTGTCAGTATGTTGAAAGAAGTATTTCCCTAGAGAATACTGCCCTAATAGTGACTAGATAATTTCAGAGGGTGTGGGTTAAACAAGAGCGTATCTGCCACTTCTTCATGGTCAAATTTCTAAAGTAGTAATATTCGCGGTTCTTTGAAAGAGAACTTTGCATCTATCTACAGATGCGCCGACATAAAAAACTAAGAAAATTTTCAAGGGCTTTTAGTTTTCCTTTTTGATCAACAAACACTCATTGAACTTCTATCACAATGCTTATTTACACTGTGAGTATCCTAATCATTTGAACTGCGATCGGACCAAAAAATGAACTTCTCAGCAGCATTACTGGGTCTTTTTTTATAGGCTCTAGCGCGTTCGTCAATTCTCAACAAGTCATCCATTAACTTGAAAGAATGTTGGAACAGGATGCTAACAATGATGCAGGATCTCATTTCTGGTGACGAATTGTTGTCCGATGCTTACGACATGAAGGAGGTCGATGGTGTCATCTATGAAGCTGACTGTGCCATGATTACTGTTGGTAACGGTGATGTCGACATCGGTGCCAACCCATCTGCTGAGGATGGTGGTGAGGACTTGGATGACAATGCTGAGACTGTCAACAACATTGTCAACTCTTTCAGATTGCAACAAACCCAATTTGACAAGAAGTCTTTCTTGACCTACATCAAAGGCTACATGAAGAGAATTAAAGCTCTCTTGCAAGAGAAGAACCCAGACCAGGTCGAGATCTTCGAGAAGGGTGCTCAAGCCTACGTCAAGAAGGTCATTGGCTCTTTCAATGACTGGGACTTCTACACTGGTGAGTCCATGGACCCAGATGCCATGTTGGTTTTGTTGAACTTCCGTGAGGATGGTACTACCCCATATGTTGCCGTCTGGAAACACGGTCTAAAGGAGGAGAAGATCTAAACAGATTTGGTTCCTCATCAGTCTAGGTTTTAGTTCATTACACATGTTTTCATTCGTGGAGATTGTTTTGACAGGTTTGTCAGTTTTTCATTTGTAGCAATTTTTGGCCTTTAACTTAACATTACTGTTGCCAATGGGGATTCGTCTTAGTACATACATCATCCTTCTGTAATTACAGAAAGATCACAGGTTGTCCATGTTAAGGCGCCAATTGGTGCTCCTTTGAACACAAAATCTACGCCGTTACTGTTTAAAGGGTGAATTGACGCCTAAAGTACTGGAGGACGTAGATGCGAAATCTACGGCTACAGACAGAGGATTTGAGCCATGGGAAAAAGTGGCTGTTTCGTGTCCATTTGTGACATCTATTCACACCAAGACGCAAGCAGAATGATGCAGGCGTTGCTGGTGTTCGTTGGCTCTTGTTTATTCTTGTTGTAAACGTGTTTCTTGTGGTGGTGAGATCGAGTGTAAGTTGACCACTTTTGAAATCTTAAACACCCGCCGCAGCATTCTAAACAAGGCTGACAACCAACTCAATGATGTTCCGCGGTTCAATTGCTTCTCTTCATGGCAAGACTGCTCTGATAACAGGAGGGTCCAAGGGACTAGGACTTCAAATTGCCAAAGAGCTGTCACTACGTGGTGTGAACATTGTCTTGCTAGCTCGTTCCAGAGACCTTCTCAATCACAATATCAAACACGAGCTACACACCATCGACAATTCGCAACACCATTCATACATTCAATGCGACCTTGCCTCTACTAACTCGATTTATCAAGTCTTTGAATCTTCTAACAAACCTGAACTCAAGAAGGTCAGCATTTTGGTGAACTCTGCTGGTTTGAGCCAGAACTCACTTCTCTACTCTACAAGCGCTCAACAGGTACAACGTCTAATTGACACCAATCTGACATCGAACATCATTCTTTCTCAACTTCTGCTAAGATCTTTAATGAGCAACAAACCCTCATCCATAATCAACATCTCCTCTGTGTTGGCGTTGAAGGGTGTCAAGGGCGCTTCAGTTTACAGTGCTGCAAAGGCAGGCCTAATTGGCTTCACCAAGTCGTTGGCTCAAGAGTTAGGATCAAGACAGATAAGAGTCAACTGTATATCTCCAGGCCTTGTCCAAGAGACTGAAATGGGGCAGGGATTGCATTTTGATAATGCAATGAAGAAAGATTCAGTTGGTGTGGAAGACATAGTCAAGAGTGTTGTTTTTCTATTAGAGAATGAGAGTATCACTGGTCAAAATCTAGTGGTTGACAATGGGTTTATTTGCTAATCCCTGTTATGAATTAAATCAAATCACCTGTTGATATCTTTGACCTTTTGAATGGTTTACGACTTGGAATGACTAGCCCAATGCTCTGTGGTGGTTTCATAGCTAGCATCATATGTCTTTTTCCTTTGATTATCACTCGTAAAATATCGGCGCTATCACTATTCATGTAGCCCAGTGATTTTCTGATTTCCTTGTCTTGAGTTCCAGACATATACTGGCTTAGCAGATTCAAAACAGGTATCAAAGAACTAAAATTCGCAGTACTCTTCAAAGTGTTGCAGACACTGATCAAGAAATGTAGATTTGCATTGACTTTTTTCAGATCAGAGAGCATGACAAACCTGTACAGTGTTCCGATGATGTGGTTTTCTAGGGACCATTTGGAGATACCTGAGTTGCCAGTCTCCTCACATGACGCCAGTTCTATAATTTTGGCGAGAATCCTAAGGCATTGATGGTAACTTGATGAAATGTTCCTGCAAACGAGTTCCATTATGAACTCCTGGTGATCAGTGGCTAACTTAAAGTTCAATTTAGGAGCCAGGTACCCCAAAAGTGTCTCTTCATAGTTCAACTTCAGTAAGGAGCGAATCAGCATAGTTAAGTTGAAGTGCTCTTGGATAAGGTACTCCAAGTCAATTGATTCAATAAACAATGACATCATAATTTTGTGTAGGCCGTGTTCTTCACCAAAGAGCAAGATAAATCTCATCAAGGGTATCAAGGCATGCGAATTACGGAATAAAATGCCAAGGGCGTGACCGACAACACACCAACTGGCATACCGCTCAGCAATTGGGTGATTATACCATTCGTCAATTGCTGCTTGTGCTTCCAAGACCTTTGTTTCTTCAACAGAAGGATCGGGCTCAATATTGATGCCTGAATTCATCCCTATCTCAAGTGCACACATTTCTATCAATCTGAGCCTATTGTAATGCGAGTGATCTCCATGAAAGTGGGTTCTGATAAGCGATTTGAATGCCTCAAATACCTCGTTCAGGAGAGTCCAACGCTTTGGGTCCATCTTCTCCCTCATAGAGCTCCAATTTGTGTCAATATTCCTACATGTCTTCGATGTTGCTGTTCCGTCAATGTACTCGTCTAAATCAGACTCCGAAGATACCTCATCATCATACTCAGATAGTGTATATCGTGATTTTCTTTTTTTGTAATTCCTCCGGGCTTTGTTGATATGAACAACATCTGCAAGAGTACTGCTATTATCAAAAGACTTGTCTGCGTCCTGGACCCCAACAAGTGAGGGAGGTTTACCGTCAGCTAAAGGTATTCGGTAATGCCTTAAGGCTGTTATCCTCGCATTTAGAGGTCTGAGCTGCCGTAAGGGATTGACTTTAGTCATGGCCTTTAGACCATCATTAGGCAAGGTACCAACAAACTTACGGTTGTGTCAAAATCAAAACAAAGCTGGTCTAAAAAAAAATAACAACAACTTTCAAAAACGGAAGTTACCCTTATCGGTAACATTGATACCATACAGCATAATCAACGGGCTAGCAATTCGAACATCAATTCGAAAATCAACCTTTCTAGGAAACACACAGCTCACACACATATTCCAGGTTACTCATCAAGATGGGAATCTTCTTCGGCTATCGTATCTTGTGCTCAATACTATTGTGCATAAAGCGTACAAACGCGGCTAGAATTTTTTTCGCGCCTATGCAGAAACGAGAACTGAAAAAAGTTAAAAAACCAACAAGGAGCCTACTGCGAAGCGTGACCGAATCAACAAGCCTACATACATCACCTAAATGGCTACCAGATTCCGTCCAGCCAAATGGCTTGCAAAGAATGACTTTGCACCACAAGTCTTCTTGTTCAGGAACATCGAGTCCGGCCAGGTGCTCTACTCTCAGCTCCCACAATTCTCAGACTATCAGATCAAGAAGCAGTTTCAGAGACCAAACTGGCAGAACAGAAGACCAACACTTCGCCGTGACATATGGAGGCTTATGGCGGTGGCAAATTTACCAACCTACGAAAGTGCAGTAAACGTGTATGAACAGCTTGTGAGACTCAGAGCCATGAGAGACTTGAATTTAAAACACATTGCTATGAAATACAGACCGCGTAACGATGATGGTAACATCTGGTACAGTGCACAATTCAGACCAGTTTACACACAAGAAGCTGTGGCTGATTTGTCCAGCTCTCTTGAATATGTGAATGAGGCCGCTTTGATCCAATGGGAAGATGAGTGGAGAAGAGGTGATGCTAGCCACTGGAACCAAGATTTGATTAAGCACCAGATACTGGATAGAATTTCATTGCAGACTCCGAAGTCACTGTTGGAAGAGCTTAGAGTTAGAGCCAGAAAAGCCTTCCTCGAAAACCAACAGGAAAAGCAGGTTGCTGCTGCTTAAGCATATTGTAAATAGTTAAACCAATGGGTACATAGATACATCGTAATACTTAAGTATATCACAGAAGTAAACAAGTAACCAAGCATCAGCCATGACCCTCTAAATAGTTGCCTGCCGGCGTGATGAATAGGAACATTCAAGGCTCTTCACGTGATACTCCTAAATTTTGCCTCGGTGGTGCAATTAGTGCTAGAGAAAAAGAAAAACAAAAACATGAAATGACACTTAAGAGAAGTTCTAAACTTTTCTTTTTGTGGGAACAAGCAGTACAGAGGCGTCTTTTTGGCTTTTGACTCTCAACAAGCATCAATATGAGTTCATCGTCAATGAATATCACAGCAGGAACAGCCCCTCTTACCTTTACTCTCATAGAGAAACCATCACTGATCGAAGGAGTTCCAGATAATGTTTTGTCTCTCATTTCCCCAGTGGTTGCATATTATGCCTATTCGCTATTCTTCTTTGTGATCGATACATATGAGCTTGCAGAACGCTACAGAATCCATCCTCCAGAAGAGGTAATCACAAGAAACAAGGCTACCAAGATTGATGTCTTGAAAGATGTGATCTTACAGCATTTCATTCAGTGTATCGTTGGATACATCTTCATTCAGTTTGACCCAATACAGTATACCGGAATGGAAGCTTTCACTATTTACACATGGTCTACAAAACTGATTTCTGACAGTTCTGCATTCTACCCTGTGGTAAGTTCTTGGGTCAGCTTGTTTTACAACTATGGAATCTCTGTCATCAAGGTTTTCTCAGCCTTTGTCATTATTGATAGTTGGCAATACTGGCTACATCGCACTATGCATATGAACAAGTACTTATACAAACGTTTTCATTCCAGACATCATAGGCTTTATGTTCCTTATGCTTTTGGTGCCCTTTACAATGACCCAGTTGAAGGTTTCCTACTGGATACATTGGGTACAGGTGTTGCTGCACTAGTTACTGGACTGACACCAAGGGAGACTATTGTCCTTTACACATTTTCTACTTTGAAAACAGTGGATGATCATTGTGGATATGCTTTGCCTTATGATCCTTTTCAACTGTTGTTCCCGAACAACTCCATTTATCACGACATTCACCACCAACAGTTTGGAATAAAGACTAACTTCTCGCAGCCATTCTTTATATTTTGGGATGTGTTATTCAAGACGAGATACCACGATTTGGATAACTACAAGGAAAAGCAGAGAAAGGTTACTATTGATAAGTACAGACAGTTCTTGAGAGACAGAAAACTTAACTACCTCAAGAAGAAGGAGGAATATTTGAGGAACAAAGACCCTCAGACAACAGATGGCAAGAAGGTCCAATGAGCAGCCACTAGATGCGTCACTTCGCGAAGGGAATTAACAGCAACTAATGTTCAATTGTGAAATGAACAAATTAATGAGATGTACCTGATACTATTTGTAACATAACATCTAATACTTTACCCCACATGCAATCAACACAAGAAAATACTAAGCTTAGACTACGTGCCTTTTCTTTTACTGTGTACTCGAATATATCATAACATGCTCTCATTCAATGACAGCCTCTAGCTTCCACTGTCCAATTTTGTAGAACTTAGATAGCCTCCTTCAAAGCGTTGTTTAACTTGGCAACCTTCGAGACAATAGACAAATCAACAGTTTGTTCACCAACCTCAACAATTAGACCACCCAAAATGTCAGCATTAACCTTGTTGGTCAATCTCAAAGTCTTACCAGCACCAACGAAAGTGGACTTAGCAACGGATGTCTCAACTCTCTTCAAAGTCTTAGAGTCCAACTCCTTGGCAGAAGTAACAACAGCCTCAACAATACCGTTGTGCGCATCGTTCAAAACCTTGAATTGGGTGAAGACGGAAGATAATAGGTTCAATCTGTTGTTCTCACCTAGGACTTTAATCAAGTTGGCAACGGAGGCATCAATCTTACCTTGGGATTGAATCAAAGTGTCAGCAACAGCAGCTCTGTCTTGAGAAGAAAGAGCTGGGTTTTGCAAGAAGGCATTGATCTTCGTGTCCTTAGCAATGGTTTGCTGTAGGGCAACCAAAGAGGTGTTGGCAGCTTCGATTGAGGTGGTCTTAGAGGCGGCAGTGTAAAGAGCAGTAGCATAAGTACCGTCCAAACCAAAAAGTTGCACAGGTGGCTTAGCAGCCTTGGTGGCAGTGGCAAAGGTGCGGGCGAATCTGATGGACATCGTTGACAGCTTGATGGTTGGAACGTGATCGAGGACACCTTAATTTACCTCTGTTGATTTTCAGATTTTTTTCAGGAGTTGGGTTTTTCGAACGAGCGTTCTTATTGGTTGCGCGAATCTTACCTAATGTGGGGTGGTTATGAGTCTAGTATGGGACGCGTCCAGTTGAACGAACAATGTCAACTATCTCACTTCCCTGTTTTACGTGAAGTAGTGCAGGGAAGAAGAAGATATTTTGTATACTCCACTAACTTTTTTCTCTAACTTTTTGGAAGTAGTTTGGAAACATTAGAAGATTGAAGAGGCGTGCGCTGTATGAACGAGATACCGAATAAATCTACCACACACAATGACTTTTCAGTAAAATTCACATTTCACTACAGGAAAGATATCAGGTATACGCACTTAATCAAGAACAACGTTGTTTTCTTATGAGCCACCTGCAGGCTGACTGTCCAGGATATTGTACTATATCTCACCGTAGAACATCCGAGGCTTGAGGTCGGAATTACTCAGACCGGGTAATCGACACTCCGTTTGGTTTTTCTTCAGTTTTTTCAACATCAGCGCAAGAGAACAACAGACAGATAACGCCATGTTCTCTCGTTTGTTGGCCCTTCCGTCGCGCCCACTCATACGCTGGGCCTCTACAGAAGCTGGAGCAGATGCAACAGTTCTTTCCAAGGCGTCGCTGCTCACGATTCCACCTAGAGATGCCGATCTGACAGCTTTGGAGATTCAAGACGAGATCATCAAACGTCGTCAAAAGCTAGCGAAAACCATCGTCGAAATCAAGAAGTTTAAACCTAGATCACCTGGTCAGAGATGGTATCGCTCCCCAGTTTATTCTTATCTGTGGAAAGGTGTTCCTTTCAAGCCCTTAACTGTTGCCATTAGAGGTAATGGTGGTAGAAACAACACTGGTCATGTTACTACGCGGTTCAGAGGTGGTGGTGTCAAGCGCCGTGCTCGTATTCTTGACTTTCACAGACTCGAGACAGGAGCTGTTAGAGTTTTGAGAATCGAGTATGACCCAACCAGAACTGGCCACATTGCTCTTGTCAAGAACACCATCACAAAGAAGAAGTCCTACATTCTGGCCTCTGAAGGTTTGAGGGCTGGTGATAATATTGAAAGTTACAGGAATGGTATTCCAGAGACCCTAATGCAGGAGATGGGTGGTAAAATTGACCCTGCTATCTTGAGTGCTCGTACCAACCAAAAGGGTAACTGTTTGCCAATGAGAATGATTCCGATTGGATCTGTGATTCACGCTATTGGTATCACAGCCACTGGCCCAGCCAAATTCTGCCGCTCTGCAGGTACATATGGGCGTTTAATGCAAAAGCTCCCAGAGAAGAATCGTGCTATTGTCAAGCTACAATCTGGTGAGCACCGGTATGTTGCTTTAGATGCATGCGCCACTTTGGGTATAGTTTCCAATATTGACCACCAACACGAGAAATGGGGAAAGGCGGGTAGAGCTCGTTACAGAGGTTTCAGACCTCATGTTAGAGGTGTTGCCATGAACAAGTGTGACCATCCACACGGTGGTGGTCGTGGTAAATCCAAATCCAACAAGTTGTCCATGTCTCCGTGGGGTCAATTGGCCAAAGGTTACAAGACTAGAAGAGGTAAGAATGTGAACTCTATGAAGGTCAAGGACAGACCAAGAGGTAAGCCTGGAAGAAACTTGAAGTAGATTGGGTGCTTGTAAATAGTTTTGCAAATCATAATATTATTTGTGCATATATGATTTTTCTCGTAAGCAACTAACTACACATGAGTTTCTTTACTTTCATGTTTCAAACTCTTCGCTTGTTGTAACGTTAAGGGGCCTAATCATATCAACATACCCTTCAATAGTGTAAATCAATGGTACCCTCCTCCCGACTTTATCGTGATCCCAGTCAACAACCATCAGCTCACCAACCTCTAATACTGCAAAGCTATGTGTGTAGGAGTAGGCAAACTCTGATCCAAATTCCGATGCCAATTGATCTCTTGATAACCAATACAGTTTGGTGTTGTGGGATAGAATCAATGTGTTTGTGGTTTCTTCTGTAATCCGTCGTCTATTATGTGATTCGTAAGAGTTTATGGCCTCAGTTGTGATGCGTGCAAATATGCTATGGTTGGAGTCTGATAGAACGCATAAGAACCGTATGCCTCGGTTATTCGTGGGATTAGGCTTCACTAACCGCAGGAACTTCAGCACCTTGAAAACCCGGTATCCCTTCAAGGTAGAATATGATGGTGTTGGACTATATTTCTTAATGAGTTCATGTAGCAACCAGTTCGAAATAAGCTGCTTGGGGATAAGCTTTGATGGCTTAGACATGATTTGAAGTTGCTAGTGCGATTTCACTTTTTTTATTTCAATTCTTGAGAGTGCGAACCGAGGTGTTGAACCCACACAAAACAAAAGCTTTAAGAGAATCTGATAAAGACTACGTGCAGCTGCCTACCTTTGATTGGTTGTACCGTCTAAAATATGCCTACTGATTCATTGAATATAAACATAAAGGTACGTTTCAGAACTTTTTTGCGTTGCCCAACTCATATACAGTACCAATAACCAGTCTAACAAACTGCTCAATGTGGTCAAAGTTCAATTCAGTCAATTTATCCTTCACAGAGTGAATTAAAGGGTTACTGTACTCAAACTGACTCTCGATGATAAATGAACCTGGGTAACCAAACTTTCCAGCAGAGGCATGATCAGAGCAGGCATAGCCGCACTTGGTCTCTCTCCAAGGAATGTTCAAGTATGTATCAATCATCAACTTGATAAAGTCGGTCAATCCCGCCGAAACAAAGTCGGTAATGACACCGACATGCTCTGGCAGTCCATTTTCAGTGGTCTTTTTTGTGTACCCTGTCATATCCTGTTGTAACATACCAACAATTGTCTTGTTGTGCGCTTTGTAATTGGAAAACACGTCCAAAGATCCAAGCAAACCACCTTCTTCAGCGGAGTAGAAATGAAATTCGACAGAGTTGGTTGGATTGAAGCCGCTTTCAACAAGCAATCTCAAGGCCTCGAGGTTTGTGACAACACCGGATCCATTATCATCAGCTCCAGGAGCAGGAAGGAGAGTGGGTAATAGAAGGTTCGTACTATCTTGATGACAACCAATGACAACCACATTTTCGGGGTTTGTAGACCCCTCAATGTGAACAATAGTCGAGAATTGCAGCCAAGAGTGTTGGAACTTGGTGACTGTGACATTGAGCGAAGAGTTTGCAGTGATGTGCTCTAGTTGATGATAGAGCCATTGGGCACTCTTAAGACCATTCTCTGATTTGTAGTATCTGGTAAAAAAGGAAGTAAAGAAGGATAGGTCCTCCTCTAGATGGGTCTGGTTGATGTACTTAATGATCTCATTGACTTCAGTCTTGAAGTAAGCCTTGTCCGGATAGTTGTACTCAGCCACTGGATGTTCAACTTCCAAGAGTTCTACATGTTCAGTTATGTCCATGAACTTTATACCTTGCTTCAAGAAGGAGAGCTTGTCACTGTCTTTGATAATTTTTGGAGAGTCATCCACAAGAACTGTTCGATCTGGTGACGCAAAAAGCGGTAGCTGAGGCCACTGTATTGGGATGGCAACAGCAGCAGTGGCTAAAAGAGCGGTATTAAGCTTCATTGTTATTTATTGATTGTTACTTAGTTCTTAAGCTGGGGGGGTTGCGATTGTAAATGAAGGAGGCCAGTAAAATTCCGGTCAATTTGGTCGGAATCAGTAAACTACAATGTTGGCATAGACACAATTTCTTAACATTTGATAAGAAATACGCGTGAAGTCATTCAAACCTCTGGTGTAGTGAAAACGGGAGTGTGAGCTGCTGCAACCCAGCAGGAATCGGCCAGCTTTAACTGTTATGTCGTTGCAGTTGAATTATGAGGTTACGCAAATGTGGGGATCAGTAGCAGCAAAAGAAGAGCAGGGGTCTGTGTTTGGTATTATACTGGTATCTACGAGCTGCCTCGTTCGCAGTTATGAAAGCTGAGGTGTGACTAGTTATTATGTGGACTTAGTCTGTCGTACATGGTGGGTTGCAGAGTGCCTTAGTGCCTCCACAAAAGCAAGGGGAAATAGGAGTACACATTCCTTTAGCTAACCCACAATTCTCTTCAGATTATTGCAATGATATCGACGTGCTGTTATCGCGCCATATTTGACCTCAAATTGTTATTCAGCGATGATAATTGTTGGCGATGACTTGTCAGAGCGTTTTTCTTGCATCTCATGTATAACTGGACACAGAGCTGCGATGTGCTGCCATACTGACAGGGCCATATTTCCTTCAGCAAGAACAGGGACATGCAAAGTTCCAGGGTTGGAGAAGAAGATCCCATTTCGTGTTGGATTCCGTCCCGGAAGCTATTCTGTGAAGTGCGAGGGTATACACGGAGTTCCAAACTCTACCAAGAACCCCAGTAACACTGTTGAACATGAAGTTTGGAAAATCACGGTGAGCGAATGCAAGATGAGTATATTTCTCACTGCACAGAATCGCCATGGCCAACCACCATGGACTATTACGAAAATCATTCAACCGATAGATGAGGAATTCAAGGAATGTCACAGTCGTGCCATTCTCCATTATGGCCCAGATCTTGTGATAGATGAGTGGTCTGTTGAGGATATCGCTGATTTTCAAGAAGTACTAGACAGTAAGAAGGAGAAAGCTAAATCAAGGAAACAACGAAAATTGACTGTCTTGGGAGAAGCTGGAGATTGTGATAGCTTTTCTGAGGAGACGTGGAACAATTTTCTCGATACAGAGACTCCAGAAGAAATGTTTCAGCGAACCATCGACATGGCTCGTCCAGCAAGTCCTACCCCAGCTCCAGGGCAAAATCTTTCCTGCAAGCTTCCACTCAATCCAATTCCCTCTCCTCGAAAGGGGCTAAGTACTGAAATGAAAACCATGTTTCTCAATCACATGAGATTGGCGGACTCAATTGGACAATTTCACCTAGAACTTGATGGACTCATGTCTGAGGTACAGGGGGTGCGCACTCTACTCCAATCTGATAGTTATAGTGCACCTCTGAATACCAAAAATCTCGAAAGAGATACTGACCATACAGACAGTAATCTGGAATTAATTGACCCGAACCTCCCACCTTGTGAAGAACTAGATTGACTCTTTAGGTGTTTCCACTGTCAATAATGAATCTTTCAGTCTGTAGCCTTCTCATCCACACAATCTATGTAGTACAGTCGCAGCGGCCTTTTAAGACACGAACATGGAGCATTAATGTTACATGTATCAACTTGTAAATCTAAAAAATGACATCCTCCTCCTGTTCTGCAACAAGATTCTCTGCTGCTTCAAGCTGCTCCACAGCAGCAGCCTCGTCAACAGCGGCGCTGGTCGCTGTCTTCTCTTCCTCCAACTCACGGGCAACTTGGTCGGCATCGTTTCCTGCCTCTTCTGCTTCACGCAACCTCTTGGCCTTCATTTCGATATCAGCCAGTGCCACAGCCTGCTGTTTCTTCTCCTGGACTTTCTTTAGTCTATAAAATTCCTCTCTGTCCAACTCATCAAGTTCAGAGTTGATGTAAGCAATAGTATTTTCAGTACGTGGAATGATAACATGCTCAATTGCATTAACACGTCTGTTAGTGACCTTGATAACCTCATCCAGAATAATGAACGCAGTCTGTAGAGAAGCCAATTCAACGAGTGTCTCGACCGCTTTGGAGTACACCAGCTTGGCCTTCTGAACTTGCTGACCACCACGGCCCAAACCAGTGAGCTTGAAATCATTTATGCTTTCGTCAACATAAGATTCAAATGTTGGTAGATAAACACCACTGACGTTCTCTTGTCTAGCTCTGACTTTGAAACGAGCATTCTTAACAGATTCTTGAACTTGATAACCAATGTTGTCACCTGTGGCATAGGTCACTTCCGCTAGAGAGAACGCAGCGGTCTGCATCACACGACCCATCTTACGCTTAGCATCATCAATGCGACGGGTAATCTCGCGGAAGCGTTTTGTCAATGCCTCAGACTTTCTCTTCAGTAGGGAGTGGCCTTGTTGTGCTCCTTTCAACTTTCCCTTCATCAACCCGAGTGTCATTCTGGTTGGGAAGACCGCTTCTCTAAACCAATTACATTAATATTGGGAATCAGGTTAATTAGCATAGCAGAACTTACCTGTTAGCACCAGACATTATTAGCTTAGTGTGGAGTTGTACGTTGTCTGGCTGTAAAATCAAACCCAATTGGCTGCTTTTTGCGCATCCTTTGATAAAGTGATGATTATGTAATGATGCTTAAGTAAGAAGCTAGAATTAACAAGAAACGAAGCGACTAAATCGCAATCCTATCGTATCCCATAGTCTTGAGACTTCTGAAAGACGTGAACCTTCATCTTGTATTAATGCTTACTTTACCTCTTCTCTGTAGCGAGCTCTGACTATATTTAGGTTTATGTGTTACTGCCAGGTATTGCACTGGTGTTTGGATGTTCGGTTGTGTCAATTTTTCTCTCCCGACTCATCATCCTTTCTTTAAGTGAACACCAACTTACTTAACAATGTCAGACGGCTATGCTAGTGACTCGGAATCCATTAATATTGGCACATCCTCAAATGTTATACTTGGCCTAATTGATACACCAATTACCGAGCAGGATCAACCTACTATCGAAGATACTTTCGTTGGCGGTCAACCACTCTGGATAAACCCACAGTCTCCACCACCATCCACTCTTTTGCGTTGCAAAAACTGTGAATCAGAACTTGCACTGATTGTCCAAGCCTATGCCCCTTTACCTAATGAACTGTATGACCGTGTTCTATACGTGTTCGGGTGTAAGAAGCAAGGTTGTCAGAAAAAAAAGGGGAGTTTTCGGGCCATTAGAGGTGTATGCAAAGATCTATTGAAGATTAAGCAACTAGAAGATGAGGAAAAGGAGAAGGAGGTTTTGCAAAACACCCTAAGTGAAAAGCTTAAGCTGGATGAGTCTAGGAACATGCTGTTTGGTGGTGAGAGTCAGGATGCCAATCCTTTTGGATTATCCGATTCGGGTCCCTTTGGATCCAACCCATTTACAGCAAGTTCAGCTAATCCATTTGCAAGAAGTGATAGCAAGGAGACCTTTGCTTCGGTTGCAACTAAATCAGCTCCTGAATCAAAGAAAAAAACTACCTCAGCAGATGGTAATCCGTCTAAGCTTCCAGAATTTCCAGGAAGCTTCCTTTACACTGAAGAAGAGCGTTTCAAGAAGATCGATAAGTCTAAACTTCCTGAAGGTGTTCAAATTGATGAATATGCACTCGATTTGGAATCCGAAGTTCTTTCATCTACGAATCAAAATGTCAACGCTGACTATGCCCGAATCGCAAACTCTCTGGCAGATGACGACTTCCAGAGATTTAGTGATGTTATTTGTCATAACCCCCAACAGGTTCTCCGTTATGAATTAGGAGGTGCACCACTACTTTACTCTCGAAATGATGATGTTGGTATCAAGGTGATTAAAGGGTTGGTTCCAAAAGCTGGTTTTAATCCATCAGGTGATCGTCAGTTTGAACTGCAGGTCATGCCTAAATTGATTATTGACTTTGAGAAGGACCTGAAGGACAAAACTCAAGGAATGGAATGGATCACCATTGTTGTTTACTCTGATAAGGAAGACTACATCCCACAGCTCGATTCCAACCATGTGGGCTACGTGGAAGAGTGGTGTGGGGTTCAGTGGGAGGAAACCACTAAATAATACTTTAGAACACGCCCCAGTTCTTAGAAAACAACTGCACATATTCATGAACTTAATCAGAGACCAGATTTGTAGTTGTTCCTTCTTCCTTCTTCGTTTTATCGCCTTACCTCCACCTCCGAAAATGCTGATGTCAGCATACACCAATTTTTTTGACGTTATTTCTGTCATCTCCCACAACATTCTCAGGTTTCAAAAGTGGCTCGCTGAGGTCGTTAATGGCAATGACACTGAAGTCCATACTTGATCTTCGTGATCTCGATTTATTTATTACCGCTGCAGATCTTCCTTTCGAATATGAACTTGAAAAAGACCCATCTTTAACAAATTGGCTTCGATACTACTGGAACAAAGACACACTCGAACAAAAGCTCTTTGTGCTACAGCGAGCCTGCTATGCTCTACCTAGATCTTACAAACTTTGGATGCTCTATCTCAATCATAGAATCGAGCTAGTTGAAAATGTCAATCCCGTGACCTACCAGGATCAGTTCCTGCGAATCAATGCAGAATTTGAAAAGGCACTTGAGCTTTTAAGTAAGATGCCAGGTCTCTGGGACAAGTACCTCGTGTTTCTAATGCGTCAGAGTGATGTCAGCCTAACACGACGTAAATTCAATGAAGCTCTTAGACAGCTACCGATCTCACAGCATCAGCGGGTCTGGCCACTATTTATTCACTTTGCGGATCAAGTTCAAGGATATATTGGCTCAGACATCTATCTAAGATACCTAAAGTTTGCACCACAAGACCTGGAGCTTGTTTTTGAGAAATTGCTTGCATTCAATGATATTGAAGACAGTTTTGCGATTTTTGATCAACTTATTGCATTGAGGGCTAAGTCTCTGGATATTTGGCTCAATTTTATAGACTTCTTGATCAAACGGGAGTATGCTGATCAAAAAATAGTGGAGAATCTTATAAACTCTGGGATACAGAAGTTTCCTGATCAGGTGGGGAAGTTGTATGTGAAGTTGGCAACATATTTCATCAAGAGACAGGACCGCCTAAAGGCTCGAATGACATTTCAAGAAGGGATCACCAAAGCACTTACTGTTAAAGATTTTACAGAGGTCTATGAATCATTTACCGAATTTGAAGAGCGTGAAATCACCAAACTGATGAATCAATCAGAAGAGGATCCTGTTATCGGGCAAGAATTAGACTTTCGACTTGCCAAATTTGAGAGATTAATGGATTCGCGGCCATTCCTGATCAGTGATATCAGACTCAAACAATCACCAAATGATGTCGAAGAATGGCTTTATCGCATATCTCTTCATCCTCTCACTGACTTGAAAAGTATCCTCGAGACTTATGTTAAGGCGATCACCACAATTGACCCTAAACTCTCTACTCGTGGTCTAGCAAAACTCTGGATCGGTTATTCCAAAGTTTATGAAGATCATGGGGACCTAAAAACAGCAAGAACTATTTTTGATAAGGCAATCAAGGTACCTTTCAATTCTCCAGAAGAACTAATCAATATTTGGATCGCATGGGCTGAATTGGAGTTGAGACAAAATAAGATTGATCTCGCTATTCGTGTGATGCAGGTTGCAACAAAGTATCCAGAGGGGTCTAACATCAGCTTCAGAGACGACAGCTTGCCAGTTCAGGCTCGTATTCATAAGAGTATCAAGTTATGGTCATTCTTTCTGGATTTGATTGAAAGTGGTGGAGATGTTGATGCCACATGTTCCATTTATGAGAAGCTCTTTGAACTCAAGATTGCCACCCCACTGACAGTGATAAACTACGCAAACTTTCTTGAAGACGAATCCAGATTTGAGCAGGCGTTTAAGGTTTATGAACGTGGAGTGTCTATCTTCCACTACCCTGTTGTTTTCGAAATCTGGAATATTTATTTAACCAAAGCAATAGGAAGACAGCTCCCTCTTGAAAGAATAAGAGACTTGTTTGATCAGTCTTTGCAGGGCTGTCCCTCAGACTTATCCAAAGCAATCTACATTCTCTACGCCAACTATGAACTGAAAAATGGCTCAGCTACTAGCGCAGTGAAGATTTTGAAGCAGGGTATCAGTCATGTTGTGATGGCGGATAAGGTGGAACTATTTGAACTACTCATTCATCTGACTATTGAACAATTTGGCCTCGTCCGATCAAGAGATGTCTTTGAACAAGCCATTGAGATGCTTCCTGTAAACTTAACAGTTCCTTTTGTTCTGAGGTTTGCACGTGTGGAGATTCAGCTGAAAGAACTCGAAAGAGTTAGAGGTCTGCTGAAATACGGCGCACTGTTGCAATCGGTGAGCAAGAACACAGCCCTCTGGGAGTTCTGGAATGACTTTGAACTCGAAAATGGTAACAAGGAGACCTACAAGGAGATGCTTAAGACCAAGCGTCAAGCAACTGAAAAGTTCCATGTGGACACTGAATCCCTTGGATTTGTCAAATCAACAACGAGTTCTAAAGTGAATGTGATTCACTCTTCCATCGAAGCTACAGAGGTTAATCCGGACGCTATTGAATTGGACTTGGATATCTAATAAATGATAATAAATAGAGTATAAAAGATGTACGTACAAACTTTTCCTGTAGAGCCCCTCTTTACTTTAAAATATTGTTGTCAACCCAGTCTTGAGTGGACATGTGTGATAATCTCGACAATGCTCTCGCGAATGCAAATCTTTCCTCATCAAGCTGGAACATTTGTGCATTTTTTGCAACTCTGGCACTGAACCCGTGGGTTTTTACCAGTTCGTCATCAGCCAAGTCAATATCATCAAGCTCCTCGCTACTGCCCTTTAACTCAAAATCATTCTTCATGTCTTCAGGCTCAACGAACAGATCATTGAATGGAGCAGCAGCAGTGACGCATAGTCTCCCATGATTATCATAAACAGCATCAAGAAATGTGATGAATCTTCTCACCTTGTCTCTGACATTGATTGATAGATATGGAATATCAGTGACAATGAACGCATTGTACGTAGTCGCTAAAGCAATGTAGTCGCCCGCAGCTAATGGCTTACCGCACAATTGCTCAAAACTAAACTGGGCAACATTGGGAGGAGATGACAAGGGTACGACCAGTTGTCTACCCCAAATCGTTAGCTCAATGTTCTCTTCACGTTGGTGGCCTTGAGAGAAGAAGCTGTACCAATTGTCAATATGCTCTCGAGCCGCCTTCTTTGAGTGCCTAGAGTTGTACGAAATCCCTGGGTTCGGAGTGTAATATACACTAGATATTGGCTTAGGAACCTTTCTGTAATCAGTTGGAGAGTCTAGGAAGATTACTTCAGTTCTGTCTTTGAGCAACTCAATACATGGAATAAAGGATTCTCTCTGGATACCATTAATGTACAGTTCGTCCGGGGCTCTATTGGAGGTTGCAAAGAGAACTAGACCGTGATCTGGTGCCAGTGTAGTGGTTAACAGACGACGCAATAGCATCGCATCAGCAACATCAGTGACTTGAAACTCGTCAAAGCACAATACAGTGGCATCTTGTGCAATCTCAGCAGCAAGAACGGGGATCGGGTCCATGTCTGGGGCTCCGTGCTTTTGAAGAATTTGATGACGTCTCTTATGCAAGTTCTGCATGAACTGATGGAAATGCAATCTCTTCTTTGGAAGATGGGCAGGAACCGTAGAGTAAAAAAGATCCATCAGCATGGTTTTTCCACAACCAACATCACCATAGAGATATATACCCTTTGGGATACTTTCATAATCCTCTGGTTGAAATTCTTTCTTAGAGTTCTTATGGAAGACAGACGCCATAAACTTACTGAAGCCAGTCTTTGGCTTCAAATTTTCAATGTCGGGGGTCTCGACCTTCACTGGCTGGTAGTCAACAAGCGATTTATGTAGTGCTCCCAAGCTGGAAACTATCTTACGTTGAAATGGATCATCTCTGAGCTTTCCAGTTGTAACGAGATGGTCATACTGTTGCAATGGTGTCCTGGTGGAGGCCTCGTTGTTGAGCCTTGTGGAACAGTGGAGGTACCGTCTGCTGAACGCAGTTATTGTCCTGGTCCTCATCCTAATTACAGATAAACGTGTGTAACGCAAAATAGACTCGATTTCAAGTTTCGCCAGTGCTGATCGTTCTGGTTCCTGTAATGTTTACCTTGGAGGCCCGGTTCAGTATATGGTTGGTTCGGAGATCCCGAAATTTTGAAGTGGGGCAGGTTTACCCACCCAGACACCACTTAATCTACTATGACCCCCAAATTTTGTTCTATGGTACTAATTTGAAGATACAAGGGATCTAATACAGTATTATACTGTATTATAAAATATATTAATGCCTTTTTTAGGCAAACCAATCGTCGAGGTTTCTAATTGGTGATTATCAATGTATATAACCCTCAATTGCCCGCCCTGCTTCAGAACTAACTCGGACAGCCCAGAAAATTTCAAATGGCATAATAGGTGATTGATTTTATTTAGCACTACTCGAGTACATATAACTTTGCCTATTGTTCCTGAACTCACCGTTATAGTGGTTAATCGATTTGAACGTTACCATGTCAGGGAAATAAAATTGATACTTAACTAAAACTGGGAGTTTCAGATATCCTTCTCTAAAATATAATTCTAAAAAATTAGTTTGGTCAAATTATAAAAATTCAAAATGATCTTGATTCTAAGAAATTAAATCTAGAATAGAAATGAGCTTAACCGGGGTATTTGCAGAGCCTTGGATTACCAAACATGGCTCACCCATATGTACTAATTTAAAGCAGCTTAAAGCTGAACTTCTGGTCGGAGATAATTAGGTGTCACGTGATACATGTGCTATACCTCGGAAGTTTGAATTTTAGATTTAGCATCAACACATACCTTCCTAATTCTTTGGTGTATGTAGCGAGCCCCGGCCTAGAGCGCAATGGTTCTTACCACTACCAGTGCACAATTGAAAAATATAAGTTTGAAAGATCAAGATGAAGACTATACAGATATTACTGGTATTCTTGCGTCAAAGTGCCGAAAGCTGAAGAATGAGACTGTTGTCAAGAGCCCACTGTTCAACTTATTCGAAGGTACTCATGCATTGGAAATCATGAATGCAAAACTCGACTCTGGGTTAATCGAACTTACAGAGGAAGAGCTCAACTTTGATGTCACAAAGAACCGATCACTAAGGGAAGTCTGTTGGATCTCTGACAGCATCTTCAGAAGTATGTTCACCTGGCTGAACCATACGAGCTTGACCCAGACATTGTTCAGCAATAGGTATGTGGAAGAGCTTCTCATCAACTATACTAAATCTCCTATGGGTAGTTTAAGCTCCTGCTTATTGGACCCCAACTTTGTTTCAGAAGGAGTTGAAGATGACCTTACACATCTGGTTGTCAAAAATGTGGCTATTGGGTGTCTGTTCTTTGTCAGAATAATTTGCACCTTTGTTCAAGGGGGTGCGGTTTACGAGGAAGAGGATATAAACTCCCAAACAATGAACTTAGATTTACTTTCCTATGCGCAGTTGGATGACGTGTTACAACATTTGGAACAAACTATTGATTTCCTTAAGGAAAACTTCCCAGGTGAAAAGGATTCGGAGATCATTCAAGCCATCGTAAAGATTCTCAAGGATCTCTTGAAGCTCCCACTTTTCCTAAACACAGCAATTCCTCCAAGATCTTCTAACGTGAAGTATGACACAGCATTCATCGATCTGTCCCTACAGAGAGTCGAGTTCTTACAAGAGAATACGGATTATTTGAACACATTGCCTCAAATTGAGGGATGTTACAGCAGCGGTATTCAAAAGAGACTTGACAACCCGGCCCCACCGAGAGACCTGGTATCCTACCAATCTGAAGATTATTCAACTCTCAAAGGTGTACTTAACGACTTCAGTCAAATATTCAAGATAATGGATTATGAGACAGCTAATGACGTCATCTCCCATGGACTGGCTTTTGGGTCTTCTGATCATCATGTCATTGCCAGAGCTTTCTACCCAATGTTTGTGATACGAGATGATAGATCTGTTCTAGGGCAAGGACCTATGAACGATTTTCTGATTCGTACTTTGAAAGAGTTTAGCTGCTATAATGCCGAGTTACTAAACACCGACAACCACATTGCATCCAATAAAGTGAACGAGTTCTTACAACAAATTTCAGTTCAGTACTTTGAGTTATTAAGTGTTCCTAATCAAAACCCATGCAGACAGAGGCAGCATCTATCCCGCCTGATTGCTCAGTTCGATTCATTACAAGCTGGAGCTGAAAACCTAGAAGTGTGTTTGAGTGATGTGTTCCAGCTGAAGGACGAGTTTAAGGAGAACGTTGATGACGAGCAACTGACGCTTGCACTCCCTTTGACATCTTGGGTCTATTTCATCAAATTGGAAATAATGATCTCAGTAATACTGAGGGGGTTTGAGCTAGACCTTTACAAAATTTGGGAGTACCACTCCATGTACTTTTATGGCAGTTATCTTATGGGCCACTTATTATCCTTGTTGAGGAGAGTTATTCGCTGTAATGAGTACAAGATTGAAGCGATCAAAGGAATGAAGGCCAAACTAAAGAAGAAAAAGGGTGAGCAAAAGCATAGATATAAGGACAAGTACGAGTTCAAGCTAGTCCATGATGTTCCAGAATTGAATCAGATCAATAGAAGGTTGACAGAAAAGATCACCCATTATGAGATCCTAATGAACCTGACAGAGCTGCAAATATCCAAAATCGTGGACTTGATGAATCATGGCATTATAAGGATACCAGAGTTTGCTTATGCTCATGATACTGAGATGCTCTACAGCTTGAGAATGAAGTCTTTTGCCACAGTAGGGGTCCCTAAATTTCCAGTTTATCAACACTATCAGAGGGAATTCACAAAAGCATTGGAGCATCCGATTTCTCAGCTGGAACTGAAAAACAACATAATCAGACTATCAAAGCAGATTGTTAGCGCAATTGAAGATTCACAGTCACTCGAATTTGGAATTGACCCAGAAACTTGGGCCAAGTGGTTCAAGTCTTTTCAAAAAAGCTGTATCGGTATATCTCTATATACTTACAAGGGTGAAAGTGCTTCTGATGTCACGGCTAATATTATTACTGAAGGATACCATAAGTACTTTCCAGTGATCAAAATTGTGAAGAAAGAACGTTAAAATGAATAAAAGAGTATACGAATTCCTCTATCAGCCCTCACAAAGGTCACGTGAGCTGCAACTTACGCGTAGCCCTAACACCCACACATCTCATAAAATGTAACAGCGCTTTTTTTCGAGGAACGCAAATTGACAGTTGATGATGACATAATTTAGCTGATTATCTAATAGATGACATAATGAAACTTAACAAACACGCTGAAAAATTAAAAGAAAAATCTTTTGATTTATTCACACAGTTTCTATTTCTTTACCAAACCAAAGATATCAAAATGCCTCCAAAATTCGACCCAAATGAAGTTAAGTTCATCTACCTAAGAGCCACTGGTGGTGAAGTCGGTGCTTCTGCCGCTTTGGCACCAAAGATTGGTCCATTGGGTTTGTCTCCAAAGAAGGTTGGTGAAGATATTGCTAAGGCCACCACCAAGTTCAAAGGTATCAGAGTCACTGTTCAATTGAGAATTCAAAACAGACAGGCTGTTGCTTCTGTTGTGCCATCTGCTTCCTCGCTAGTTATCACTGCATTGAAGGAGCCACCAAGAGACAGAAAGAAGGAGAAGAACGTCAAGCACAACGGTAACTTGCAATTGGAAGACATCATTGATGTTGCCAGACAAATGAGAGAGAAGTCCTTTGGTAAGAACTTGGCTTCCGTTACCAAGGAGATCTTGGGTACTGCTCAATCTGTCGGTGCTAGAGTTAACTTCAAGAACCCACACGATATCATTGAAGCCATCAACGCTGGTGAAATTGACATTCCAGAGAACTAAGTTTGATGGTTGAAATTTAATTTTGTATATTTTACGGGGTCTTTCATGTTAGAGTCAGAGTTGTAAGCAACCGAAGAAGGGCTTGCTTGGGTTTTTGTCATTGTTTTATTATTCAGAAGAGTGTCATCCAACTATTACTTTTATATCCACAGGTTATTGAGAACATCTGGTGCTTAGTAGCCAAGATTTCTTGACTCTATACTATGCTCCTGTTTGATATGACCAAGAGCGATTGCTAATTACTCACCAAGATATACTGCTTTAGCACCAATTCCTCGGTTTTGGTTGCTCATAGTTATATTGGTCCTTTTCAATAGCAAACATTTTGGGTACACTCTTCGGAAAATGAGATTTGACAAATCAGCCAACTTAGCTCCTCTTTATAGATCTGTAAACATAATTCTTCTCAGCACTGTCTCTAAACACATTATACTCAGTCCAGGTTGTCGTGCCTATCTGGGGGTTTCTTTTTGATCACGTGAATTCAGGATTCAATGTCAACAAATCAAAACAAGAAATCAAAACAAACAAAACTATACCTCAGAGCAAACAACACCACTTCATTATCAACACTCTTCTTATAATTAGCTACTCGCACAGAAATGTCGGACTCAATTGGTAAGTCACCTAATACTCTCCTCAGTCGAACACTTCCTAACAAATCCAGATCGTGTCTTTGTGAAGGCAATCTCTACGATCCGCACTTTATCGACCAGAACAGGATATGGTTCACTTCCCCGTCCTCCATTAGAAAACAGGATACGATTGTATGGTCTGTACAAACAGGCGACAGAGGGTAATGTAACCGGTGTGATGGCACGCCCTCTGGGGGGCACTTACGAAGACGAGAATGCTAAGAGGAAATGGGATGCTTGGAAGGAGGAAGAGGGTATCTCAAAAACAGAAGCTAAAAGAAGATACATTGCCTTTCTTATTGAGACAATGAAGATATATGCATCTGGTACGCATGAAGCCCGTGAATTGCTGAGTGAGTTGGAGTATTTATGGGACCAGATCAAGGATGTCGAACCAAATATTGTGGATGAAGGAGAGACATTACCGTTGAGCTTCATCAGCCCTGCATTTGGAAATAACTCACTACATGGTATATCGAATAGTGTCAGTTTTAGTGGAAGTGGAGTGGGATTGGGTTATGACAGTTTTAATGAGAGTTACTTGAACCAGAGCTTGCATCACAATAACTCCAGTCGCCACGGGAGCAATCTACGGAATGAGTTCAGGGATGTTCAACTAATGAAGAAGGAGATTAACCTGGCCCTACGGAGATTAAATGAGGAATTGATGACTAAGAATAGCACACATGATGGCAAGAGGCCAACAAATTTTGGTTCCAGACTTTGGCTGTTTCTCAAGGACAGCGAGCAGACCGGGAAGCCATGGGTTTGGGATCTGCTCAAGAAGTTTCTTATAATTACTCTTAGACTCACTTTCAAATGTTGCAAAAAGATTGTGCTCGAGGTGGTAGTGTTGATTTTCTTGATTCATCTCATCAAGTATAAGAATGGTATTGATCTAAACTTGAGATTGAATAGGTTTGAGGATAAAACAGTAAGGGGGTATGGCATTTTTAACGAGTTGGTGTTCAAGTTCTTCAAATACTCCAAACTCTTGAGTCTGTTGAACTTTAATAAGATCTACATTAACGTGGAATAGAGCTGGCCTCCAAGAATCTGATAGGAATAATCATATCGATAGTATTAGTTGTAGACGATTAGAAGCTGAGCTACTATCAAATCACAACATCCTTACAAAGAGTTCAATTATAACAGAAATAGATTTAACCAACATTATGAACAAGAAACACCCAAAAAAGATAACAAAAGTTTACAAAAACTTCGAAGTAAAAACAGGAACCCAAAGCAAAACCCCAGAATTAGGATTAATTTGTCATTAAGTAAGCGATTTCTCAATGACATCATTAACATCCATGTAGTTAATCACGACACCCTTGTCGGAACACTTGGCCTTTGCTCTCAACTCATTGCATAGTCCGTCAATATCAAGATCGGAATATTTAGGATGTGAGGTTATACGATCCCAGATCTCTGTGCATTTAAGGTAACTCGATTCCTTTGCAGGTATCACTTCATCATCCGGAGTGGTTCGTGACATTGGTGTAGGTAGAGCCTGTGCAGATGGTACAACTGATTCCACGATTGGAGACTTTGAAACACTGCTTCCAAAGAGTCCAAATGGATCGTACATTGACTCCTCCGTTGTGAGACCAGCCATTGGATCAGACTCCATCGGTTGCTCGTCAAACAACCCATTCACCCCAAGTGGCTCATTGTTGTCAAACGCCATTGATGGGTCAAACGTTGAGTAACCATTAATGAAGCTGTGGTCATCGAATAAAGCTGATTCTGGGATACGAGCCGGAGTCTTAACAGGAAGAGGCGTATCAGACTGTAATTTAGACTTTGGAACAGGAAATTCCTTGGTACCACATGCTGAGTTCAAATCTGTGCAGAACTCAGAAATACCTTCATCAAAGTGTCCGTTGAAGTCAAAGTCCTGGTTTTGTTTAACAGTGCTTTTAACTTTATTAAATAGGGGTAGATCCTTCTGATCATCGGTGTTGTAAAGCTCAAATGGAGAGTTCGAGGATGAAGTGGTAGAGGCATTTGAGGACAAAGTGGGTATATTGTTTCCAGAGGAAAAGATTGGCGATTTGGATGTAGAGGATGGGGTGTTTATGGAATTCTTGCGGTTCCATGGGAATTCAAAGGAGAATTCAGGAATCTTGCTATTCTCATCAGAAGAGACCGACTTTCCAGAATCTTGCGGCGAAAACGTCGAATCTTCGCTTGATGGTGATGTGTCTAAAGTCGTTGAGGAACGAGCTGGTAAATTTAGGTCACTCAAGTCGTTTGTACCACGATGTTTGGCCAACTCTCCCATGAGCATTTGCACTTGCACCCTCAAGAATTCTGCTTCTGTATCGGCATTCTTTTTCGCAGTCTCCAAAGTTGAGATTTTGGCTTCCAAGTCCTTCATCTTTTGTTCCTTTCTCTCTCTGAATGCTCTTTGAGCAGCTCGATTTTGGGCAGTACGCTTATTCTTTGGTTCTGTGTCTAAAGGCTTTCTTCCAGGCTTGCTTATCTTCTTTGAGGTCTCACGCTTCTTACTCTCGTGCCCTGTTGGGTCAACAAGCTCAACCTGGCTGTGTTGTCTCTTACTTAACACGTCACTCATGCTTGCGTTTTAGGTTTGACAATAGTTGGAAGGTGTTGCTGTATTAGTTGAAGTACAAATTCAATTTGCCACCGACTCAGAGTAGCAGTCTGATGACAAATATGACGAAAAGAAATTTTTAGCCTCACATACGCCGGGAACTTGTTTTAGCGAAGCGATTCGCGATCTCCAGGAGAT